>JAOXYD010248201.1:0-16587 GCA_028565735.1 Pinacopodium congolense
GTAGTATGTCTACAAGAATCCATAAATGTATGTTTGTTCTGGCTATGATGTGAAATAGATGTTGATGCACCATTATTAAAATTTAGGAAATTTGTGGAAATGGTTAAGAAATTACATATAAATATCCCATTTGCTAAAGCCATTGTACAAATGCCAAGTTATGCTAAATTCTTAAAGGATATTTTATCAAAGAAGAGGAAATTAGAAGAATATGAAACTGTCAACCTTAATGAAGAATGTTAAGTAATCCTACTTAGGAAGCTGCTTCCTAAGCTCAAAGATCTTGATAACTTTATGTTAGGTTTGTATGGCACTAAGGGGGGAGTGAATTAGTGTTAAAAATTCTTTCACAAAACAAAAATGGTATATGTGAAAGCTTAAGAAATAATGCAAATTCACTCAATTAAACAAGCAATATAAGTGCAAAAAATAAAAGAAATAGAGAGGGAAGAAGTACATCGGATTTGTTCTAGTCTGGAGTTGTCCACTTGCTCCTACCTCAAGTCCTCAACATCATTGTTGAGATTTTTTTCTTATTACATTTTCAACAATAATACAATCTTTAATACAATCCTTTTTCACATGTTAAAGGAGAACCTTTCTCTCAATCCTTTTTCCTAGGCTGAATAATAACCTTTTAATTCTCACAATAACAATACAACAATGAAAATACTTCACTCAATTTTATTTGAAGTATAAAAAAGGATTTAGAATAATGTTGCACAAAAATATGTAAAAGCCTTCACGCAAAAAGACAACCAAAAGAGTAAAAAGAATATTATACTTATAATAGCCACAAACACTTAATAAAACAATATAACCTTAAAACAAAAAAAAATTAAAAACACTTCACTTATAAATCACTCGTAAAGCACTTCAATCAAAAGAATAAAAAGAGTACTATACTTATAATAGCCAAAAACGCTTAATATAACAATATAACCTTAAAACAAACAAAAAAATTTTAAAACACTTCACTTATAAATCACTCTTAAAGCACTTTTGAAATCTCAAAATTCTAATTGTAAAGTCATATCAAAGAGATACAGAAAACCTCTTTTTATACTATTAAGCTCAAACATTTATCTATTATACAACGGTTCTTTTATTCATTGTCTAACGGGAAAAAATACAATCTATTTATCTAGACTTTTCTCAACATGTTCTAACCATTCGATTGACCAAGATATATGGTTAAGTTGACCAATAGCCTTTCATCTTGTGTTCAATCGATGGATCTAAATCATTTGATCAACCGACCTAGCTCATTTGGTTGACTTATATCAAAACCAAACTCATACATCATAATGAACCTACATAAGGCATAAACTCATTTAAAAATTAAACATTTCTGAATAAGCAAACAACTTATAGCCAATACTTATTTAAAACATTTCTTTTAAACCCAATTGTTTATCTTAATTAACTAATATCATAAAATATCAATTGACTTATGCATTCCAAATATTACGAGAGACACACAAATCATATGAACTTCTTGATTATGAACTTATATGCTTATTCTAAAGTATGTATGCATGAAGGATCAACTATAAGTCTCTTAAAAACACCAAAATAAAACTAAGCAAATTTTACATTAATCAAAACACAAATAAACTAAATTAAACCAAATTGCTCCTTTAAACTTGAGTCTTCAGTTTATTTTTCAATATCATCTTCAAAACTTTTTGAAGTGATAAACTTTGAGCTTTGTCTAACTTATCCTTCACATATTCAAAAGCACAAAGATTAGTAACAATAGTTGTTTTATCATTACCAAAATAAGGTGGAACCGCCTTTGGTTCAACACTTTAACATTCCTTGTACAATAGGTAACATGCAAACAAATAGGGCATTGATGGATCTAGGAGCAAACACTAATCTAATGCCCATGTCTATTTTTAAGAAGATAGGAACTATTTTAAGAAGATAAGATTGCAAGAACCTAAGCCCAAAATAGTTTCATTACAATTGGGGGACCGTTCTATAACAGGTCCATGAGGAATCATAAAGGATTTTTCTGTTCAGGTTGATAAATTTATTTTCACCATTGATTTCCTAGTGTTGCATATGAAATAATATAGTAAGGTTATAGTAAGGTTCATATTGTTCGCTAGTTTTAGCTACACTATAAATAAATAGATAATAACTTGTAGTATAATTGATATAGATCCTACGAGGATTGATTCTAGACACCTAACAATCTGAATTGCACTTTGTATAAGGTAAAGAAAATTATAGAAACTAAAAATTAAACTAAACCAATGAAACTTGAATTGGTGTAATCGTAGAAGAAAGCAAAACACAAAAGATACCCAATAGTAGAGACTTAGGGGTTGTTATATCCTTCTTTATCTTCATTTTACCCTATTGATTTAATTATGTTTTATCCTAGATATCCAATAGTTGATTACCCTCTCTAGAGGTCTAACCAATTAATCCTAATTGAAAATTTTAAAAGTTGAATTGTAACCTCTCGGTTCACGACATTGCTCCTAAACAATGTAATTGGATTTGAAGCAATCCTAAGGATAATTAACAAGTAATTAATATCTCTCTTCAATTACCTATTAATCAGTTAATTGTAGGTCTGTTAAGCTGTCAACTCTCGTTGCACACCCTAACTTAAATAAATTTAAAAAATCTCTCAATTTGAAGTGATTATAAGCTTAACAATTAACACAAACAACTATGCATTAAAACAATATAGTAAATTTTTGATAAACAATTGAAGAAAAATCCCTAAAATAGATTTAGAATTAAATAATCATGTTCACATAAATATTATTAAGATTAAAAATCAAAAGGAAAGTAAATGAAAGATGAATTAGTGAAGATGGTGAATCCCCCTTTGTTGGAAAACTTGGACAGTACTTGTTGAATCTTGATTGTCCTACTTATGCTTAAGTTTCTACATGTTTTTCCTCTTTCAAATCCTCTCCTTTTGTCTTTCATGTTCCCTAGGGTTAGAATGTGACTCCTAAGGTTTATTGACACCTTTTATGTTCCAAAATAGCATAAAAAGAAATTAAACACGTCATCCCCACTAATTTGCCACTTCATCTTTTCCAACTTTCATCATTACTCAGTCTTTTTGCTATATCTTTGTCTACAAAGCTCTAATCATCCCTAAATTTGGTATGTAGGCTCCTCATATGTTTTTCAAGCACGCTATAAAATTTCGTAGCATTTAGAGCTCTTTAAGCACACATAATTCCTTCCCCAAGTCAGTTGTTCCAACTTAGCTTATTATGATCTTTCCTTTGTGCACTTTTCATAATTCGTCATATAACTTTGATATTTGGTATAAAGCCTCCAAACTTGATGCTCTAAGTCCATAAATTGATCCCACACCTCTTATAGATCCAAAAGTGCCTTAAAATGTTAACAACGATTCTGTATAACTTGAACAATCATCCAAAGCAATATAAGAAGAATCTTTTTGAAGAATTAATCCAATATGCACCCAAAATCATGTGGAATTTCCTCTCAAACCTAAAGCAATGAATGTGAATGCATGCCTCAAAGATGTATAATTGGGTGATATCACCTATTATTCATAGATGTCCATTTATGGCTATAGGCACTTTTCAGTCTTCTTCCATTTCTATCACCAGAAAATCCACAGGATATATAAACTTATACACTTTAACCAAAACTTCCTCAATAATTCCTCGTGGATATGTGATAGATCTATCTACTAGTTGCAATGAGACTGTTGTAAGTTTTGGCTCTTCCAACCCTAACTCCTTACAGATAGATAAGGGTATTAGATTTATACTTACTCCTAAGTCTATCAAAGCCCTATATATTTACAAGTCACCAATTACACAAGGAATGGTAAAACTACCAGGATCCTTGAGCTTAAGGGGTAACTTCCTTAGAATGATTGAAATACATTCTTCATTTAATTTTACAATTTTGTAATCCTCTATTTTTCTCTTCTTTGATAATATATCTTTTAGAAATTTATCATAATTGGGCATTTGGGTGATGTCTTCTACAAAAAGGATATTTATATGTAATTTCTTGAACATATCCAAAACTTTCCAAAATTGTTTATCAAGATTAACATTCATTAGCCTTGAGCGTAAAGGATTCTAGGCTTGTATGGTTTTATAATTGGATCTACAAGAAGCCTACGAGGACCCTCTTTCTCCTCACTTACCGCTTCCTTACCTTTTTCATTTTCATTTTCTTGGTCTACTTCCTTCTCTTCTTTTTCACTATCTTTCTTTCTTAAATCTTCACTTCCTACTTCCTTTCCCCTTCTAAAGGTAATATCCTTTGCATATTCTCTTGGATTAGGTTCAGTATCGCTAGGTAATTGACTTGGGGTACACTCTTGGACAATACTAGATAACTAACTCACTTGGTTGGCTAAATCCCTTATTTTTCCTAGTAGTTTTTTATATAGATTCTTGAATGTATCTAAACATAGTCTCATCCAAACTAGACTTGTCTTCAACAAAATGATTTGGTCTAAAACCAGGAGGAGGGTTCCTTAGAGGATTGGTTGAAGAATTTTGATAGTCTTCATTGTCACGCCATGAGAAATTAGGATGATTTCTCCACCTAGGATTGTAAGTATTGGAGAATGGATCTCCCCTTTGTCTATTAAAAATATATTGAGCTTACTCAGGGTCTTGGGAAAAGGAATTTCTACCTTGACAATCCATGGATGAACAGGATGAATTATCATAATTTTCATAGACTCCAACATTTCAAAAAGAACTATAAGCCCTATGGCATCTAAGAGGGGGGGTGAATTAGGTTTTACAAATTTGGTCGGAAGAATATATATAGTGTCTGGATGCTTAAGGAGGGTTTAGGAGGGTTTTTAAGCTTTTAGAATGAAGAAAAAAGATAAAACCCCGAAAGTATAAACTAGCCATTAGAGGCAGGGCCTTCAACGATGCTTTTTGGGCTGATCAACGGTGTCGTTATTCGAAGAACAACCCGTCGTTGAAGACGCTGGAACCCAGGGGTATAATGGCACCTTCTAGGCTTATCAACGGCACCATTTATTAGATCAATAGGCCGATGTTATGCCTCTAAAAATCATGAAAATTACTCAAAGCCATTTATCATATTAACAGGCCACTGTACCTCTAGAAAGCACGAAAATTACTCAAAGTCATTTATCATATTAACAAGCCATTATTATGCCTCCAGAAAGTATGAAAATTACTCAAAACTAACTCCAAAACTTTTCATACAAGTTCCAAACAATAATTAAGACTTCAAATAACTTTTAAATCATATCTTAAGACTATATGAATGATTAAAACTTATCAACCAATTCAAAATCCTGAAATGATCTTTAAAATTAAAGAATATGCAACTTTACATATTTAAATGCCATGCATGATAAAAACTAAGCCCTTAGATCAATTAAACATCAAGTTAAACTTACAAACATATTTGAAACAACCTATCTAAGGCCTTGAAGCTTCTAGATCATTTGAATTTCCATTATCTTCAAATTTAACCTTCAAACTCCAAGCTTTCCATATCGAATTCTTCTTGAAACATACCTATCTTTAAGATTAACATCATAAACTTAAAACATTAGTAATTAAACATGTTTTGTCATCATCAAAACTAGGATTGGAACCTCCCCTGGTTTAACAAGAACTAACATAAACTCTCTTCTATACATTCTCCATTTGCTTACTAAGAACTGCCAATTAAGCTGTTAATGAAGTTGTGTCATTTTTAGCATAAACTCCTAATGGCTTTCTCGGATTCCGCTCAGAATTATATTAGAAACTATTAATCGTCATTTCTTCTATTAACCTAAAAGCTTCATCTAGATTTTTTCTCATTAGATTTCCTCTTACTGCTACATCAATCGTACTCCTAGTGGAGGGAATGTGTTCATTATAAAAGATATCAACTTGATCACAAGTACTAAACCCATGATTTAGATACTTTGCAATCATTTCCCTATATATTTCACAAGCTTCATATAAACTTTCATTTTCATATTAAGAAAAGGAATAAATTTGATTTTTCAACTTTGCTATCTTTACTAGTGGAAATAATTTAGTTAAAATAGGTTCATTAGGTCTTTCCATGTTATGATGGAACCATATTGAAAGGTATTCAACCAAGCTTTAGCTTTGTCCCTTAAAGAAAAAGGAAACAACTTAAGCTTTTAATGGTCACATCATCAGATACACCTTGGGTTTTGAAGAAATCACAAACATCTATAAAATTTTGCAAATGATCATTGGGGTCTTTTAAAGAAGAACCACAAAATTGGGAAGATCTAATAATTGAAATAATGCTATGAGGAACCTGAAAATCATCATATTCTACCCTAGGTCTAACAATACGAGCCATAGGATGATTTCTATTTCCTAAGGCCAATTTCATCATCGTAGGTCCTCTATTTTATTCTTGAGGCCTAGCAACTAGCTCCTCTTGATGCTCCATTTCTAAAGGATTTGAATCTAAAGGAATTTGACAAGAGGATGTAGTGGTCTTTGATTCTTCCTTTTGCATACAAATGGTTCTTTTAAGTTCAAGATCAAATTTAAGCTTTTCAATCTTATGGCCTTAAGTTTGCATACAAGATTAAAAATAAATAAAGATAAAACAACTACTAAATAAAGAGAAATACACAATTAAAAACAAAGCACACTTAAAAAGAAAAGTAAAAAAAGCAATATAAACAATATTTAACAATATAAACAACTTTAGAATAATTGACACTAAAATTTTCTAACAATAAAATTATGTCAGATCCCTAACAAAGACACTAAAAACTTGTTGCATTGGTTTCTATTAAGATCAAATTAACCAAATCAATTATAAAATTTAACACTTGAACCAACTAACCAGCAAGTACACGGATCCTAAGTAGTAAAGAGGGTATTTTAAACTCAAATTATCATCCCACAGAGATCACTTATAACCAAGGGTAAGGAAAATGGATTAAAATTATCTAAAGAAACCAAATTGAGAGATTAAATTAACTAATTTTACCAAAATATACTAACGGGTTATAACTTTGCAAAGAAGACAACCTTTGAAATTTAAGGTTGATTAATGGCTTAAATGGTCAAGGAAATAGTTTTCAACGATCTAAATGGATTAATTAAGGATCAAAGGACTTGTCCTAGGGAAACTTCACTAAAACAAGACAAAGTTATGATCAAATCAATGTCTTTTCTCTTATTTTTTAAGTTAAGGTTTGGTCCACTCCTAAATCAACCAAAAGAAGGCTTAAAGTACAAGAAGATTAATATAAAAATTCATATTCTCATATTACTGCCCTCTAAATTGAGAAATATGTGGTCCTTTATTGATTAAAATCAAGTTACTCGTTGATTTTCCAATAGATTAAGAGATTAGTCCTCTTCTTTCTCCATTTATCATCTTAATCTTAAACAATCCATTCAAGAAAAGCTTTAAGCATTCAAAAAAGTAAAAGAAAGTCCTTAATTACATCTAAGCATGTATTTAGATCATCAAATCACCATCACTCAACCATAAATACATTCAGCTACTCATTTGAATCAAGAAAGAAAAGATATCATGTATACAACTCATGTTCTTGAATATATAAGCTCAAGAGTGGATTTTCAATACAAAATATAGGTTTACAATTGATAAGTGTGCTTTTGGGTTATGTTTCTAAGTTGTTTTTAGGTGTTTTAAGTGTGTCTTTGTGTGTTTTAGCTTTAGTTTATTTGATCTTTTGCATGTTTTACATTTTTGCGTGATCTTTGAAGTGTCTAAGTATTTGTTTATTTTTTTTAGTGTTTAAGGGTGGATTTTGAGTTTATTTCAGGGATAGTTTGATGCACAATGTTGCTTGCTTTTTCAAGCATCAGAATTTCAGAGTGGGGTATTTTTCAGGTGACTTTGGTGGTTTGATGGGAAAGATCTAGAGATCCGATGGCCATAAAAATTGGTGGGGAGGAAGATCCAGATGTTAGGAGTCTCCTGTTCAAATTTCAAGTCAATCTGAGGTCCAGAGAAGAAGTTATGGCCAAAAGAGTTAAGGGGTTCAGAGTTGTCAAGACCGGGTCACGATCTTCACGATTGACAGTATTGTTCATGACCCCCTCTGTCACGATCGTGATAGCGAGTCAGGTGCAGAATGCTGTCAGACACGGGATTTTAAGCCCTTGACCAACTAGAAAGAGAAATTGAAGCAAATATAGCAGCAAATCTTGAAATTCGTTCACGAAAAGGCAAAGTTGTAATTATTTTTACTAATAATCAACAAGAGATTGATACTTATCAAAATGCCAAAGATGCTTCTAATTCTAATGAAACAGACGACATTATTTAGGTCTTA
This sequence comes from Pinacopodium congolense, assembly GCA_028565735.1. Lineage (NCBI taxonomy): Eukaryota > Viridiplantae > Streptophyta > Magnoliopsida > Malpighiales > Erythroxylaceae > Pinacopodium > Pinacopodium congolense. The sequence continues at coordinate 8,315 of JAOXYD010248201.1, forward strand.
TTCATATTGATTCGATTGTAAAATCAAATATTACGACAGTGTATCTAGGGAATAGTCGCTTTAAAGTGAATTATCCCTAGATAGCATCTATTGTATTCAATTATTGATTTATTTTTTTAATATCAATATTGTGGGAAAAATTACAAATTTGTTTTCATCTTCTTTAGAAAAAAAAAAACAGACGAAAATCAATATAAATCAAATGTATTTAGAATGAATTATTTGGTAAATCAATCATCTAAACGACTTTGATATCTATTTTTTTTCTATCCACACAAAGTTTTTTTTAATTCCTTCACTTTTTGTTTTTCCATTTCTTTCTTTGTGTCGAAGCATTCTTTGAATTCAAACTCTTCATTCTTTTTCTTGATTGAATCTCTTTATTCCATATTTAATTCGTAATTCCAAACGAAAAGGAATGTCTCTTATCTTATTCTTATTGGAATTCCTATCTAAATTCTCATTAGTATTTTTTCATTATTAGTAGGAAAAATTATATATCTCTTTTATCTCATATATAACGAGTTAATACCTAATATTACATATACATGTTTTTCTTCCATAATGTAAACCTACTATTCGTATCTTAGATTCAACAGGATTATCAAATTCAAATCATTTTTCAAAACATCCACAAAGGAAACTTGGGTTTTATACCATTATATTATATATAATTAATATTTAGATATTTAATTGAATTTATATAATTTATATTTAATATATTCCATATAAGTAGTTTGATCCCCCTCTCCAAAACAAACCCCCTTTTTTTATAATTCCCCAATATCGTAATCTTTGTTATTATTCCTTTAGAGCGTATAGACCTGTTTTTTTGCTATTGATGTATATATTTATATTTACTAAGTAGATTCTGTTGAGCAAGGTCTAGATTGCTGTGCAATAACCTAAAAAAGATTTTTTGGACATTAGTGAATGATGCCCCTCCATGGATTTGCCTATATAAGTTGTAGTTAAGGTTACAAAAATAAGAGCTTGAATACTGAATGCAAATAAGCCAAGAAACATGACAAGTATAGGAACCACTAAAGATCCTAAAGAAATAAGAACAATAACTAATAATTCATCTGCTAATATATTTCCAAAAATTTGAAAGCTAAGGGATAAGGGCTTTGTGAAATCTTCTAAAATATTAATAAGTAAAAGGATTATAGTTGGTTGAATGTATTTACATAAATAACCTAATCCCTTTTTACGAAATCCCACGTAAAAATATGCTACTGATGTAAGTAAAGCTAACACAATAGTAGTATTTATATCATTCGTAAGTGCGGCTAACTCCCCTAGAGGCAACTTTATGATTTTCCAAAGTAAAAGTGCGCTAAAAAAATTAGAAATAAAAATAAATAGAAACATAGTTCCAATAAATGGAACCCATGAACCGTGTTTAAGTCCATATTAATTTTTGCTTTTATGTTTCTACTATTATTTTGTTATTTTGATTATATTTTTCTATGTATTGTTTTTTGGATTTCTTAAATACTTGTTAAACCATTATTTATTATTAATATAGTGTTAAATATTTAGTTTCCTGCATTGTTCCTATTGTTTTATTTATGAATTCTACAATTTCAGTTTGTGTTTTACTTAATTTAATTATGTTAGCTTAGTTTTATTTAGGTTAGAAGATATTTGATGGATCAATGGGTTATAATTATGATAATTGAATTGGATTTTAGTGGGTTTTGTGTTTTATGCTAGTATTAAGTTGGAACTCCGGTGAAATACCAAGAATTAAGGATATAATATAGGATTGGTTGTCCTATTTATGATTTCTAGCTTGATTGCTAGGTTTGAGTTTTTTATCCATAATTTTCATTAGCAAATTTTACAAGTGGTAAAAATTTAATTGATTTTATAAGTGAAGCTTATTCAACTCAGCCTAAGGATTTGATTTTTTAGGTTATATGATCCTAACTTGCAAGATTATGACCCAAGTAAGCTGCTCTTTAGTTTTTAATGTAGTTGTGCCTTTGAATCTAGAGATCGTTGACAAGGATGCATTTTATAATATTTTCAAATGAGTTTTATTGTCATTTCATCCTGTTTTGATTTTTAAATGCATTATTTGAGTGTAAATTTTGATTTTATCTTAGGATTCAAATACAAGTTGAAAGGACCAGATTTAGAGAAGAATTGGAGCAAAAAGAGTAAGAGGAAGCTTGACAAAGACATCAATGGCGATTGAGGTAAATTTCCATTAAAAGAACAAAAACTGGCGTTAAAAGATGAATTCCAGGTCTTTCAATGGTGGTTGATTAAGGAGATATTGTGGTATAAGTGAATCGTTGTTAAATGTTCATGAAGTGAAAAAAAAAAGGGGGAAAACTCAATATTTCACTCTCCAAACATTCTAAACCTTAAAAGAGGACTATAAATTGAAGATTGGAGGATATTTCCAACATGTTAAGCTCCCCACTTAGGGCAACTCTTGTTTTGTTCTTGTTTTCCTTAGGTTTTAGGTTCTTTTCGTGTTCTTGCCATCTTCATTAATGTTCTAACCTTAGATTGATGTTTTAGTTTTGTTTAATTTCTGTTATTTGCATTTTAGTTGCTGTTTGATATTTTCATTTAGTATTTTCAAGTATTTAATTTGGGTTTGTTTAAATTCTTGTTGAATCTTGAGTTTTCATTAATATAATTATTGTTCCTTTAATTTAAGCCTTATTTCCTTTTAATTTCTTTATGATTTATCCATTTATCGTTATGTTATTATTAATTTCAGTTTATATTAGTGCTAATTTCATTATGTTAGCTTGGTTTTAACTGGATTTGAAGATATTTTTTAATGGATTAATGCATTATAATTGTAAGAATTGAATGGGATTTGGGTGGGCATTGTGATTTGTAGTATGAATGAATTGGAATTTAGATTTAATGCCATGAATTAGGGATTAATTTATAAGATTGGCCTTCCTAAATGAAATTTCTAATTCAATTGTTAGGTTTTAACTTTTAATCCATAATAGTCATTAGCTAAAACCATATATGGCGACAAGTTGTTTGATTTTATAGGTAAACTTAATCAATTAGTCTAGAGTTCCGCTTTTTTAAGGCTACATAATCCGATCTTATGAGATCATGACCTTAGTTAGTCGTTCCCTAGTTTTTAATGTCGTCACTCCACTAAATCTAGAGAGCTTATTCTAGGTTATTGCTTAGATAGGGGTAAGTTTTCTATCGTGTAGAACCTATTTAAAAATGAAGGAACTTAAGCCACAAGAGTTTGTTTGTGTTTATAGGCTAGCATCTTAGGCATGATGCAATCTTTGGGATCTTCGATGATTCATTATAATTAATGATTCCAGATAATATCTCATACCCAGCTTTTCGTCTTTGTATTTTATTTTATTTTATTTTTCCTTTGTGTAAAATTAGAAATAATTGAAAACACCACAAGTTCTCTATGAGATCAACCTTGACTTGTCCTACTATATAATTAATTAGGAAAGTTCGGTATTTTATTATTTGGTGGTCCACAATAGACTTACCAATCATATCTTAGGTTATCACAAAGTTAGGGTGTAAATTTTCAATTGTATTGGATTTATTTAAAATAAGAGGATAAGGATAAAGGCTGTACTCAAATTTATAGGCTAGCATCTTAAGCATAACATAATTTATATATTTTTTAGGATTATTTTTAATTCATGAATCCTAAAAATATCTTTTACCAAACTTTTCATTCTTGCTATTTGTTTTTTATTATTTTCTTTCTTATTTTATTCACTCTAATTTTATTAGTTATCTTGTCATTTATTTAAATTCTATCGTACCATGGATTTTCTTTTATTTATTTTCTTTTTAGTTTTGAGCAACATTTTAAATAATTAAAACTAGGACTAGTTCATTCTGACATTGACTTTGGCTTGCCCTATTATATAATTAGGAGGTCAAGTTAGGTATTCTATTATTTGGTAGCTTGCGATAACTTGACCACATTTTTTTCATCATATCGGGAAGCTGATGTGGTGTCTTTTATTTCTTGTGTTTTTTTAATTTTTGTTGATATTTATCACCTTTTTTTATTTGTTTTAGTTTCACATCTTTTTCTAGTTTAAAGGATTTAAAGTGGCAATTTGTAGGTACATAATTCGTAATGTTTTCCATGATTATTTGATGTACATTGGCCCTAATTTGGTGCTAAAATATTTGATTTATGTTTGGATATGTTTATATCATAGGTTGAAGGTTAAAAGATGAGAAAACTTGGAAAAATCAACAAGAATATCATATTTCAAGTGTAAAACAGCGATTTAAGCCAACCCTTGTTTAACTATATAAAACAATTTTTGAAGTCAGTTCTGAGAGCAAAATGGCAAGATTTTAATGGTACTGTTTAGGTCTGATTTAAGCATCGTTTAAGTAGTTGCCGATAAATTTTCAACTAAATCTTTAGCTCCTACTTATTGCAACTTGGTCCACTTGCAAACACTTTCTCCAAACATATATATTGAGCCAGATAACCCGTTTTCGTGCATGAAGAAACATACTAAGGATGTCAAAAATTAGATCTTAGGATATATTTTTCTTCTTCTTTCTCTAAGTTAGGTTTTTCTTTCTGTTTTAATTTCCATCTTTGTATTTGGTAATTTCAGGGTATTTTGGATTCCAAGGGTTTGTTCATGTGATGAAAGGTTGTATAACAATTTGGAGCTTTATTTGATTCAATCTAAACCCTTAAATCACTTATTTCACACTCTTTATTTATATATACGCAAGAACATATTGTTTAAGGTTGAATATGATTTTTCTTTGACATACATGATTTTTTTAATCTAATTTCTAGGTAAGGACAGATTATTAAATACTTTAATTAAGCTCCTATTATATGTTGGATGCTAATATTTGTTTGTTTTGAATGCTTAAAGCTTGTCTTAACATGGCCACTTAAGATAAAGTTGATAGATGATTAAAGATCCGTGACTAAATACATTAATCAATGGAAAAATCATTAAACAACATGATTTCAATTCAGTATAGGACCAATCACTGGTCAATCATAAGGGTTATAATCTTGGAACATAGGTTTTAGGATTAGAATTCTTAAACTTTAAGCCTACTTCATATATCTATAGGTGGACCAAACTATAGAATAAGAATGCTAGAGATAGGGCATTAACTTTACCATAACTTTGTCTTGACTTAATAAAGATATCCTAGATTAGATATTCTAACCCTTTCATAACTCAATTTAAGTATTGAAAGCCTAAGCCTTAGCTACTTAATCTAATTTAGTAATCTTTAGGACAATTTGAATTCCTTTACATTGATAGGAAATCTTTAGGTTTAATTAGTAGTTTTAACCTTCTTAATTGCAATCTTGAGTTCTCTAGAAAATTATAATCTTAGTGATGTATTATTCACAACATTTTCCTCATGATTTTGACATCCAGAGTCTTAAAAAATACTCCACTTGATTATTTGTTGACCAGTTTACTTGCCATAACAATTGGTCTTAAATTGACTTTTTTTGCATGATAATTGATTGATTTATTTTGGCTTAATTAGTGTTAGATTGACTAGCAACAAGTTTTTGGAACTATTTCCAGGGAATTTGTTTAGTGATATTAGGAATATATTAGTATCAATTACTCTATAGAATTTTTTTATGCTTGTTTTATGTGTTTTTCTTGTTTACTTTGTTTACTTGATGTTTAGATTAGCCTGACTTTTCTTTGTTTTGTTGTATTTTATTTTATGTGTTAAGACATCTTTTGGTGATTTCTTTTAGTTATCAAGAAGATGTCGAGGCAATATGATCATCAACCAGATCTCCAGTGGTATGAGCCAGAAGATGAAAGGTATGAGTGGGGAAGTAGATGAGCAAATCATGATGCGTAATGTCATGAATCTTATGCCTTTAAATACTCACCTTACTCTAATTATTCTTGGAAAAATTAATCTCACATTGGCCTACCTTTTTCTCTTTGTCAATCACCCCATTTCTAATGTCATTCTGAGCAATACTTTGAGCAATCTTATAACCCTTTTTCTAATCATAAAGCTAAAGTTTCCAAATAAATTAAAATGAAAGATTTAATGCGAGAGCCCAGAAAAATGCAATCACTCTTACAAGAAGGTAAACTTAGGGACAAGGTCAGTTTAGAATTACAATTAGAGTCTCAAATAGAGCAGTTAGAAAGATCAATTAGAGATTATTCTCCATTTTAACTACATAATACCACCACATTAGAATCTAGTAAACTAGATACTTTTGACAAGCAAAATGGTGAGCAAGATTTTTCAATTTCCTTTGAACATAATGATGATTATGTTTTTTAATTTACTAATGACCAACAAACTCTTGAAAGCAAAGAGATATTAGATAAAGCAATAGGCAAGTCTATAGATGAAGTAGTTGGTGTTAAGGAAGAATTTATGAATGAGCTAGAAAACCATAACTTAGAAGCGATTACATTCAGCAATATGTAATGGCTTTTAAGACATTGAGAGTGATCTTAATGATATTAGCGGAGATAAGGAGAAGCCTATAGTTAAATTAAAGGAGTTTGATGAACACATTAAAGATGTGGTTATTAGGAGTGAAACAATTAAGGTATCATATGAGAGCATTGATTTTCTAGGTTTTACTACTTTTGATCCTAGGCAAAATATAGTAATTCTTAAATTTTACCATGGTACTTTATTAAGGGTAAGAACTATGTATTTTTCTTTTCAACGGTAGGATTTGTGATGTTTTTGAACACCTAATTAGAGGTATGAAAGCTCTTGGAGCTTCAGCTTACCCTTATCAAAAGAATATAGCAAATAATTTATATGATGAATTAACAATGAGATTAAAAATGCTCTAATATTAAGGTCTACCTAAAAGACCTTAAAAATGCTTATTAGGAGGCAACATAATAATAGAAATAGGATTTAGTGTGCTTTTAGTATGTTGTCTTTAGTTTGGTGTATTTTTATTTTGTTTCAATTTTATGATGCATCATGTTCTTTGATCATATTTACTTTAATAAAGCATGGTTGTTGTTTCTTTTATTTTTGGTATTTTGATATTCTTTTGTGGATTTCAGGTGCTACAATCAATGTGTAAATTTTAATGTACACCCTAATAGATCTTCAAGACATCTTTTCATTATTATCTAGGTGTTTTCAATTCCATTTTTCTCCCACTATTGAGTTTTATTTTTGTTTTATGAACATTGGGAACAATGCCTAATTTAAGTGTAGGGAAGGGTTTGATTATTTCAAACTTATGGTTATTTTTCTACAACTTTATCATTTTATCATCTTTTCAAGATAATTTATAATTTATGGAAAAAAAATTTCAATTTTGATGCACATTATTAACATTTTTCTTTTGATTTTAATTATTTTGATGATATAAGATGTTATATTATTAATTAATCATGTAAATTAATAATGGACTTTGATTATTTCATATTTTGGACAATAGATACCTAATGAGCATTATGATTATTTTAGTATAAAATGAATAGTCTAAGGTGATTTGTGACATCTTTAAACAATTTCATATCTTTTTCTAAGTTCAAATAAAAAAGGATGAAAAAAGAAAAGAAAATTGTGTTTAAAAAGTAAAAAGTGAGCACGTTTTCATTCACTATGTTGGCTTTAAACCAATGGTCAAAGTTAAAGAGTGGTATTAATAACCAATTGATGTGATGTGGCTCAATTGAGAAATCGAAGATGTTCAAAACAAAATATTCATCTTCATGTAAAAAGATTAAGTGACTTCGCAATCTCAACCAAGCCTAAAAGCTCACAGTTTTGCTTATGATTATGCTTAATGGGTAAAAGATATGATTTGGCTTAAAAGATGATCCATTTTGCTCTATGAATGTTCATTTTATATATGGAAATGACAACTGAGGTTGAAGTTTGATGAAATATGAAGTCATTTTAAGTTGTTTCTTAATTACTATGCTTAATTAATCATATAGCATCTTAATGATTTTTTTGATGATTAAATGATTAAGGAAAATTTTTCAATGCTTAATTTTAATCAATTTTCCATTTTCCTTATGATTATATGTGTTTTGAAATTTATGATTGATTGATTTTCTTGAGGACAAGTAAATGTTAAGTGTTGAAGAGTTGTTAGGTGCATAATTCATAGTGCTTTCCGTGATTATTTGATGCACATTTTCCCTAATTTGGTGTTAAAATGTTTAACTTATGTTTGGACATGTTTACTGGTGAAGCTCGTCGTAAGCTACCAAATAATAAAATACTTAACTAACCTAACTAAGTAGCTAGGGCAAGTCAGGGTC
>JAOXYD010248211.1:0-16585 GCA_028565735.1 Pinacopodium congolense
CAGATTTAAAATTAAATAAAAAACTAGATTTTAAATAAATTAAAACTTAAGAACATGCATAGAAATTCAATACTAAACATAAATGAACCAAATGCTAAATAGATAATTGAAACTATATAAAATAAAACATTAAATAACTTAATAATTAATCAAAACTAAATATGCAATTAGCATTTAAATTTGTAAATAAATAATGTTTAAAGATTTAATAAGAAAATCAAAACATAAAATCAAACTAACCAGCAATACTCAATATTCGGACAGTGTAAATTCAAGATTGAAACAGAAAAGAAAAGAAATTACAGGAAAAAGGACAAATAGTGCTTTAATTGAAATTAATCCCTAGGCTTGCAGCAACTCCTCTCAGCTCCAGCTGGTGTGTAGCGTCCCTGTGCAAAGCAGTGTCTCTGGTGCAGCAAGTCATCCACAATTACAGCTCCTTCACGCGTCTTCTACTTATTTCCCAAACCGAAGACAGCCATCCAAAGCACAAGACCCCACTCGTCTCAGCTCAAGACCTTAGCACAAGACCAACAGTCGGACTCCTCTCTCCAGACAGCTGAAAAAACAAAACCTAAAAGCCAAAACTCCAGTCGCCAAAAGACCCACTCCAATTAATTCAATTCTTTTCCACTTGATTTCCCGAGTCTTCCTTTTGTCCCTCCATGCTCGCCGTTTTGCTTAAATCAAAACGACGAGCTTAATCTTAATTTTTTTTCTTTTTTTTCTTTTTCAAATTAAAACAATCTTTAACTTTTGTTCTATAATTCGTCAAAAAGAAATATTTTATTTATTAAACATAACATGACACAAATTAAGTATTTTTAAATCAATAATAAGAATGAAATTAAATGAATTGGCATGTAAAAATATAATAAAATTCATTCCTATCATAAAGCATAACCAAACTTTAAACAAGATTAAATGGGGAAAAAGCAAAGTCTTAACCATAGCTTTGTTTTGATTTCGTGAAGGACTTTAATCAGACATTAAATCTGTTTTTAACTCAAATAAATCATCAAACATCAAATCCATAGCTCCTTTAAACATTTGGTAATTTTTCAGAATTTTTAAAAAGCAATCAAAAATCGTTTTCAAAGTGTTTAAGCCAAGTTGTCACCTTTTTAGCCCTTTTTCTAATTTTCAATCAAATTACTTGGATTTTCCTAAATAATTGTAATCCAATCAACCTAGTAGTTAAGTATTCAATTCCCTATGGGATCAACACTCGAAGTTTTAAATTTTACTCTGCTTTATTACTTTTGGGATAGGTGCACTTGGCTAAAAAGTACGTTGGTTTAAAAGTAAAAATCATTTCGAATAACCGTCAATTTTAAAGTCACCTAAACAACGCAACAATTACGCATTCTATATGTAAAAACTAATAATGAATGAAGTAATACATGAATAGAGCCCTTCAAAAACAATAAGAAGACTAAGAAAGACTACATAAAAAATTACAATAATAAACTTATTCAAATAACTGTCTTTGTCTTCATTTTTGAATCTTTGCCAATTGTTCTTCATTTACTCCATCCAAGCTCCAAGACTCCAAAACTCATTTTCTAAACACTTGTCAACACACTTAACTTTCCAAAATATTAAACACAACAAAATCATTAGTAACAAATGTTTTATTATCATTAAAACTAGGTGGAAATTTTCTTATTTCAATAATCTCCTCCTTTTTTATGATGAAAAAATAATATAATATTATAAAACTATGAAACCAAAAGAAACTCCAAATTATCCATGCCACCACTTAAACATTGTTAAAAAAAAAATACTCCTTCTTTATACATTATCAAGAGGAACAAAACAACCATATTTCAAAAACAATATTACAATAATGTCACTATTACATATCCTTACTTTAAAATGTCAGCATTCAACTAAACTTATCCATAAAATTAACATTGATTACAAACTCTCAAATTATCAAAATTTGCTAACTCACCTTAAATTAGTCATAATTTATGTAATAATTGCATTAAATTTTACAAATTCAAATTTGACAAACTCCACCTAAATTGATTAAAGTTCATGTTTCTCCCTAAATCCATGCATTATTTCCATTTAAAATTTAAAATTACCCATAAATAAGACTTAATATCTTATTCATAATCTTACAAAAAAATAAACATCATAATGAAAACATATAAATATTATAACAAATTTCCATCTATCACGCCTAACTCTCTTCTAATCATGCAAAACATATCTCCATTCATTAGTTTAATAAAAATATTGGCTAATTGATGCATTGTATTACCATATTCTACTTTTATAACTCTATTTTTTGTATGATCTCTAATAAAATGATATCAAATTTCTATAATCTTTATCTTAGAATGGTAAATGAGATTTTTTGTTAAAAAAATTTTCATTTGTATTGTCACACCTAATAAGGCTTTCACTACAGAAAAAGCTACCAAATTTTGTTTTTTCATTAAACTACGAGATTAATGTATTTTCTAAAAATTGATATGTACACTCTTCCTATATAGCAAACTACCTACATAATTTCGTAAGAATAACCAAAAAAGTCTAAAAAATTTGTTCTTAGGATACCAAAGACCTAATCACATTGTTCCACATAAATACCTAAAGAAGTGTTTAACGACTAATAAATGTGATTCCTTAGGGCATGCTTGAAACCTACATATAAACATGTACTAAAAATTATATTGAGTCTATAAGTAGTACGATATAACAAAATTACAATTATATCTCAATAATGTTTAATGTTTTATAGTTTAATTTCCTTGTCCTTGTTTAGCTTAGTACATTTGGTCATAAGGGTACTTAAAGGTTTGGCTTCGTCTATTCTAAAGTGCTTAATCAACTATTTTATATATTCAGCTTGATTGATGAAAATGTCTTCCTTCATTTGTTTGATTTGATGCCTAAAGAACAAATTTAGTTTACCCATCATGCTTATCTTAAACTCCCTACTTATACACTTTGAAAATTCTGCGCACAAACACCTATTAGTAGCACAAAATATAATATCATCCACATATACTTAAACAATCAAAAAATCATTTAATACCATTTTTAATAAAAATGTTATCTCTACTTTTCCCTTAATAAAAATATTTTCTAAAAGAAAAACACTTAACTTACCATACCATGCCTTAGGATTTATTTTATACCATACAATACTTTAGTTAGTTTAAAAACATGATCAGGTGCATCATGGCTTCCAAGTTCAGAAAGTTGTTATGCATATACCTCTTCTTAAATAAAACTATTTAAAAATGCATTTTTAACATCCATTTAAAATAGTTTGAAATCTATATATGATTTAAATGCATGTAAAAGCCTAATTGCTTCTAATCTAACGATGTGTGTAAAAGTTTTATCATAATCTATACCTTCTTCTTAATTATACCCTTTAGTTACTAACCTAGCTTTGTCTCTCTTTATATTATATTATTCATCTAACCTATTCCTAAAAAACCAATTTTCACCTATAATTGTTTGATATCTCGATCTAGGTACTAAGGTTTAAACTTATTCCTATTAAGTTGATTTAATTCTTCATTTGTAGCCAATATTTAATGTTCTTCACATAATGCTTCTTTTACTCTCATAGGATTAATTTGTCAGATAAATGCAACATGAGTCAAATTTTTTAGATGAGAACTACTGGTTACCCCTTGTTACACATCACTTAGTATTTGCTCTGGTGGATGATCCTTCTTATATTTCCTACCCTTAGGAAGATCATCATCTTTTTTTTTTTCACACTTGGTTCAACAATTGGCTCTTGTAGGTTAGTTTATCTATCCTTATTTTCTCTTAAATAGCAAACTTTTCAAGTCTTTGGACAACCCTATATCATCATTTTCAATATCTTTCTTATTTTTAAGAGGGTTAGTTTCATCAAATAGTAAATGCATGGATTTTTTAATGATAAGGTTTCTTTTATTAAACACTCTATAAAATTTTCTATGTAAAGAACATCCTATAAAAATAACCTTATCTAGTTTAAAATCAAAATTTCCTAAGTTTATCCTTAGTGTTTAAGATATAAAATTTACGTCTAAAAACCTTTAAATAACTAATTTTAAGTTTCTTATCATTCCAAATTTTATATGAAGTCTTATCTTTTTTAGGCCTAATATACACCCTATTTACCATATAACATGCACATGCAATAGTTTTCAACTAAAAATAGTTAGGTAAAGCATGTTTATTAATCATGATTTTAGTCTTTTTTTTAAGTCGTACTCCTTTTTCTCTACTACATCTTTTTTAAGGGTCTTAGGTGCTGAAAAATTATGAAAATTTAATCATTTCATTTTAAAATTCCCTACCACAATTACTTTTAATGGATGCAATTGCCAATTCCTTTTTATTTGAATTTTATAGAAAAATTCACAAAATATTTAAAATATTCATCCTTAATAGTCAAAAATAAAACCCATGTAAATTTGGTAAATTAGTCTACTATAAAAAAATGCATAAAATTTCCTCCTACACTGAAAACTCTAGTAGGTCCAAATAAATCTATATGAAGAAGCTCTGAAGGTCTAATAGTAGTTATAAATTTTTGTCTTTTAAAAGAGCTTCTTATTTGTTTTCCCATTGCTAAGTTGTTTGAAGTTAAGATTGAATAATAGTTTCATTCTTGCATATGCAAGTATTCTATGCCAAATCCATGCATTTTCACTCATAGAGACTAAAAACTTTATGTAAAGGAGGTTTGAAAAGTCATCAAAATAAATTGATGATATAGATACTTACTTTCCTTTTTCTTAAAAATGTACTTATATTGCCAATTATTCTAAAAACTATGCATGTAATATTTTTAAAATTTACTTTATAATCCTTATCATATAGTTGACTAAAAATAAGCAAATTATGTTTTAAACCGTCAACTAAAATAATTTTATCAATAAGAGTATGTTTTTCCTTATCAATATACCCAATACCAATTATCTTACCTTTGTCATTATTTTCAAATGTAATAAATTCTCCATCTTTACTTTTTATAGAAATGAATTGAGAAGGGTTATTAGTCATGTGCCTTGAACATCTACTATCTACATGCCATTTTTTCTTCTTCTTGGAAACCTACAAATAAGAAAATCATTTTAATTTAGGTATATATAGTAATTTGAATTCATGTTAATTACTTACCTTACTACCATTTTAAACTCCTTATATAACATTCCAACTACTTAATCTGCCATACAAATTTCTCACTTCATGTCTATAATATCCACAATATATGAGAAATAAGGTAGTATGAGTCCTATATTTAATTTGCCATACAAAAATCTCTCTTCATGTTTATAATATCCACAATATATGAAAAATAAGGTAGTTTGAGTCCTATATAAATATATGCTTAAATGCATACCTAGGTCTTGACCTATTATAGGTCTAAGTGTGGTGGTTTGGCCTAGGTTGATAATATTGCATCATAGCATTGTTTCTACCTTGTGTTCTCTTTTTTAAGTCTTGTGTTAGGATTATACATATATGCATAATGGCTTTTCCTTGGTTGTGTCCTAGTCATGAGCTCCATTTGTTTATATGGCCTAGATATAGGTTCAATTCCTTTTATGAAAGTTGTCTTACTAGTGGATGGAGAATTTTTACTAATGTATCCTAGTTCATGTCTATCATTTGTAACTTTTTGTGGTTCTAACATTGATTCTAATTTCTCATTCCCTTTTGTAAAATTGACTAAAGATTCTTTACGGGATAATACTTATTTTCTTAATGATGCATTTTCATTTATAAATTTTTATTTATCACTTTCATAAGCATACTTTGATTCTAAGTCATGTTTAAGTTTCTCATTTTCCAACTTGTATTCATCTAATAGCTTTAAGGTATTTTTATACTTAGTTGAAAATTTCTTCTTTTTATTGTTCAAAACTTCTAGATAATTAATTAATTTATCATAAGTAAAAATTATATCATAATCTTCTTTATCATAAGAGATCAATTAAGAATACCTCATCGTTTGCCATAAAGCACATGCTTACAACTTCATCTTCTCCTTCAAACTCACTTGAATCATCTTGAGTTATAGCTTTCAATGCCTTTTTCTTCTTTCCTTCATTCTCCTTTTTTTTAATTCTTTGAAGAGTAGCATTGTAACCTTATATGACCTACTTCATTACATTCAGAATATGTAATGTTAATTATTATTTTTTTTAGAATTGAAATCATTTTCTCTTTGAGTCCTTTCTTCATAGGAATATCTTCTTCTTTAAGAATTTCTTGTAGCTTCTTACAAGTATAATTATGTCCTCATCATCTCTTCCACTTATGGAGACTTCATCACTACTACACACCTCATTTGATGCCTTGAATGCAATGTTCTTCTTTCTTTGGATGTTCTCTTGTCTCTTTTAGCCTTATCCCATACATCACGTGGGATGCAATTAATTCCTTAAAGGGAAGGACATTTAAGTCCTTAGCTTCTTCGATGGTCATCAAGTTAGCCTCCCAAATTTTTTTAGTGACCTAAGTATATTTTTCATAAGTTTAACATTAGTCTAAGTCTTACCTAGACATTTAAGAGCATTTATAATATCAATAAACGTAGAATATATAGAAAATATACTTTCATCATAAAAAATATGGAAGAGTTAATATTAATTAGTTAACATACTAATGTTACTTTCTTTTAGATGGTTATTTCCCTTATGTGTCACTTCTAGAGTATGTTAAATTTCATAGGTAGTTTACACATAGATACCTTATTAAACTCATTCCTAATTAAGTCACAATATATGATATGCATAGCTTTATTGCTCAGAGACATAACTTTTTCATCATTGCCACAACTTATCCTAATATTTTGGTATATTTTAGTTTCCTATAATTTTAGTAGGCATGGGGTTTTCTTATGAGATTATCTTCCATACTTTGACACTATAAGCTATTAAGGAACACCTCATCCCAATCGTCCAATATAAGTAAATGTTTTCATTAAATTATGGGACTCTATTAATATTATAGCCTTTTAAACTATTAGATGAACAAAAATATTCATATTTATGGTATTATAATCCTAACTCACTAATTTTTTAGAATTAAGTCTATGCAAAGTCTAACTCTAATATTACTTGTTAGTCCTTAAATGGCACTTAAGAGGGGGTTGAATTAGGTTCTTTATTCTCTAAATTAGTCTATATTAATTATTCCTAATTATAAAATCTCTCTAACACTTATATAGAAGTTTAAAATAATTTAATAATCAATATAAACGATATGTAATAAAAATAAACCTAAATGTAAAACAGTAGGTTAAGTGTGATGCAAACCAATTTATAGTGGTTCATTGTTTAACTCTACATCTACGTCCACTTCTTAACACTTGGTTAGGCATTTCACTATCTCAAAGGTCACTTGTATGACAATTGATCCCTTTTTTAAAGGCTCTAAGGTAAACTTTACACTTTCTTAATTTCACAACTAATAATCCCATAAAAACACACTTGAAAGATATCTCAATTAACTCGCATAAAGTGTTTAAGAGAGCCCTTAATATCACTTGAATGACTGCTCTAAAACACATTTAAAACCACATAAAAAACATGGCCAAACTTCATTAAACAACACTCATAATGCCTTGCATCTCTTATATATATATATTTATTTATTTATTTCGCCAAACTTGGATGCTTTAAACACATCCTAATGCATATATTTATAATGAAACTTTAACTAACAAACCGTTTGTGATTGTTGAGTATCATTAAAATCCATTTATTTTGTTTTGTTACTTAATTTATCCATTGGACATGATTTCCACCACTATCAGTCATCAGTCTTATGCATCAATTGACTAGTAATTGGTCAACTGACAATGACTAGCTGACTAATACATGCCACTAATTAACTAATCTTCCAGAGATATGCACACTAGTAGACCATTTGAAAATTTTGGTTGACTAGTCCAAAGACTGGTTTTTGATACACTTTAACACGTTAAAAACACTTATAACTCATTCCAAAACATTTCCCAACATTTGAAAACACTTTCTTAATACACACACATTAAAAAGTTCTCAAAATAAGTTTATGTTTCAATAGGTTTATTCAAAAGCCATTCCAACACAATTCCTCTTGATTATGCAACCTATATGCATAAACTAATCATGAATGAAATTATGTATGAATATAGCCCTTTAAAGACAATGAGAAGGCTAAAAAAAGCTACCAAAAAATATTACAACATAAAACATATTTAAATTATTATCTTGGTCTTTAACCATGAGTACTTTTTCTTTAGACCTATCTTTCCTAAACATCAAACACAATAAAATTATTAGTAGGAAAATATTTTTTTCATCATCAAAACTAGGTAGAACCTCCTTTGGTTCAATAGCATGATTAAAAAAATTGAAAATCATGAAAATTTATGTTTGAATAAAGAGCTTAGAAATTTTAAATGCCTTGAGCACTTAAATATATCATTTGTTTTGAATATCCTATGATATTTTAATACTAGATATCATTTGTATATTTAATTATATATAAGATATTTGATTTTTTATTTTAGAAAGTTTTATTTCCATGTATGTAGGGTGAGTAGTCATTTGAATAATGTTGATGGCACAAGCAGACTGTGATGATTTACATGACACATGTTATAGTGTTAAGTTCTCCTTATTAAATTCTCTAGTTTATGACGGTATCTTTATGTTAAATGATAGATTTCATTTGATTTTAAATTATTATTTTTATAAATTTGCACACGAAATTTAAATTTGGATGATTTATTTTAGATACGTATAGGATTGCACATTTATATTCTTTCTTAGATTGATAAAAAGGGGGAGAGAAAATTTCATTTCAATTGCTTTTACGAGGTTTGGATTTTGATGCGCTTAATGATTCTGTATTATTTTCAATTTATACAAGTAAGAAATTAAAAAAATCATTAAATTAAGATAGAGTTTTTGATAATTTTAATATGTGTATGTTTTTTTTCTTTTTTTCTTATAAAAAGATGAAAATTTTTGATCATGTATTACCTCATATACTATTGTTTTGTGATGCATAAATCTAAGGGGAGTTTATGTTTTTAAATTTCACGTTGAGTTTAATATTTGAATTCTTTATGATTTGATTGTTAAGATGTTTATGACTTATTTTGATGCATGACTTAAGGAAGAGTGTTAAAATAATTTTGATAAGTTTATGAGTTTTTATAATTTTGATAATTTTTTTAATCTTATATTGCATTATGTTGCTTTTGAAAAAGAAGAGAGAATAGGATGTGATATTATACTTTATTTAAGGAGAGTCTAAATTTTTAAAAAATTTATCATCTTTGAATTTAGGGGGAGTTACTAAATTTTATTGTTTTTAAATTTATGATTGATTGATGTTAAAGTATGATTAATTTAGGGGGATTTTAAGTTTTAATGATTGATGTATTTTAAGACTTTTATACCCTTAAAATAAATTTTTTAAAAATTAAAAGAATTAAATTAATAAAAAGGTTTACTCTATAAAGAGTTACAAGAGTTTTTTTTATAAAGTAATTAAATTAAATTAAATAATGGTGCTCCAAAAGAAGATATTGCAATCAATTCAAACCCTAAAAAGGACACTTACCAAAATAAATACTATAAGGAATTTTCATACATAACACATTTAACTACAACACATCTTCTAAATTTCTAGTGAAATTCATTGAATCTATAACTTTCCTGATGCATGCTAGTGGCTTGCTATTTCTTCTCCATTCATCTTTATACTAGGTTGAATTTGATTCCTAACTTTTTCCTCATAATTTTCAAATGTTCTTAACTTTTAATGTAAGAGTATAAATCTACAATTTGGCCTTAATCACCTCTATGATCCACTACAATATATCTGTCTTGAATGCAATCTCATCTCTGCTTTCATTCCTAAATTTTCTAAGGTTCCTTTCTGTCCAAATGGAATATACTAAGTAGTGTATAACTATTCTTAATGCATTTAACTTAATAGGAGCTAGGTAGTTTGGAGAAGCAATCTAACTTAGAATAGAGTTTTACACCTGTTTAGTGTAGTTGATAAAGAATAATCTTTATGCACTAGTCAGAGTGAGAAAGAGAATCTGTATTGAATAACAGATGGTTTACTAATTCAACATCTTCTTGACATAGTTTAAAATTTTCTATCTTGATCAGTTCTCCATGTTAGTCTATCCAAGGAGTTACACGAGTTAAAGACAATTTAATGGAATTTCCTAATGCAGGCCTTGATAAATTCACATATAAAGTACCTAAGCAAATTTGAAATATAATACATCACTTCTAAAATGGTTATTACAATTTATGTAGGTCTATTCCTTCTTAGTAGGAATTACTTCATTAGATTAGTGTAATGGAATTTTCTTCCCTTCCTACATCCCTTCTAGAGCTTGATGGCCTTGTGTTGAGTTGCAACTATCTCCATTTTTTCTTAAATTATCACTATAATCTAGATAGATTTGTTATGTCAAGAATAGATTTCTTGATACACTTACAATGTTCTGCATTAGTTGACATTTTGTGGTTCTAGTTCATCTAGATAATCTTGAATTCCTCTCTCACTATATTGCATATACTATGGTCCCTATAATTATAAGCTTTGGATATGTAATGATTATATGAGTTTTGGATATATGATAGTAAGATTAAGTTTTGATGATTTTAATGTCTTATTATTAATATTAAGATTTTGATGATTTTTTTATTTGGGTTTTGAAATGAGAATTAAATATTGATGATGTTAATGAATTTTGAATATTTTTTAGTTATGATATTTGATGATGTGATTTTTTTATATCATATAAAGAGGGAGAAAGTTTGTAAATTTTCGAAGAAATATTAAGTGGTGTTGAGTATGTGAACTTTTTAATGATTCTAAAAAACAGGAGAAATTGTGTAACATTAGTTTAAGGGGGTTGCAAAAGAGTTTGCGTTATATGAGATATGCATTATATGCTTCATAATATCATATGGTTTCTATCATCATAAAAAAGAGGAGATTGTTGGACTAAGGGTTAAGTTTTAATGATGAAAAAATAATACTACTAATGACTATTGTGTTTGATGTCTTAAAATAATAAATGTGCATAAAATATGTTTAGAATACACAATTTATAACCCAAGATGGAGTATTAGAACAAAGTGATGATACATGAGGATCAAGATATTTAATGAAGCATCAAGAACAAAGAAAATGAATGAATAGGTTTTTTTATTTTTTATTTTTGGTAAGTGTTATCTTGATCTTTCCAAAGGTTTAAAGGGCTCAAAACATGCATTTTGTGTTCATACCTAGTGTTTATGCACAAAGATTGCATAATTAAGAGGAACTGTATATGGTTTATTTTTAATGATTCTTTTGATACACCAAAACCTTCTTGAGGAACTAGTTTGATGTGTGTGAGTTAAGGTGTGTATGCAAAAAAGCGTTTAAAAATAATAGGATGTGTTTTGAAGTCAAATTATATGAATGTGCTAAGTTTGTGTGAATGAGTTAAAGATATGTGAAGAATATGTTTTAAGGTTAGATAGTGTGATTGCAATAGGTTAAGTGAATTTGTTGAGGGATGAAAAAAAGTGGTTAAAAATGATGGGATTTGTTTTATAGTAATTGTCATGTATTGGAATGTGTTATGTTGGTAAAAAAAAACTAGTTTTGCATAAAGTGGTTGGTCGACTAGCCACAAATTGACCTGTGTGGTTGGTAGTGGCTAAATAATGTGTCAATTTTTTAGGACTTGTTAACTAGTAAGATGGACTAATCAATCAGTAGGATAAATTGGTCGATTAGTGTTCGGGAGTGGTCAACTAGTGTATTGTGAATTTTATGGGAACTTATGGGAAGACTGGTTGACTAGTGATTGGTTGATCAATACATATAGATTGGTTAACTAATGGTTTTGTTCAAGTGATGATATTAACTAGTTTCAATGAAAAAAAAACATGATAAATGTAGGTTAATGAGTCTCAACAGCTATAAATAAATATTAAGCTAATTTTCATTTATAAATAAGTGTATTTGGTGAGTGTTTTGCATCAAGAAGTAATGGGAAACGTCAAATTGAGTTGTAAAAGAGTTTATAAGATTGTTTTGACTATTTTTGGTGTGTTTTGTGTGAAGTATATTGCATTCATCTTTTGGTGTGTGTGTGTGTGTGTGTGTGTGTGTGTGTGTGTGTGTGTGTGTGTGTGACCCCTTTTACACTTAGAGTTAGTTAAGACAAATATTTTTATTAAGTGGTTAAGAGAGACATTTTTATGAAGTGTATTTGTGAGGTGGTTAAATTGTAAAATTGTAATTGTAAATGATTATTCTTGAGCCCATAAAAAAAAGAGAGGAATATTGTAATGGTTTAATATAAAGTCCACTAGAAAAAAAAAAGTAAGTGATTGTATGGGTTATACTAGAGCCCATGAAAGAGAGAAGTGACTGTAAAGTTTATGCTTATAGTGGAATTCCTAACAAGGAGTCAGGGAGTGGATGTAGGTGTAAGATTGTACTTTGAACCATTATAAATCAATTTCCACCTCTCTAGCCCTAACTCTTTTTATTTTCAAGTTTTTTTATTTCAATTATATTGCTATATTATTTAGCTTCTGAGTTATATATTTTTTTAAGAGGATAATTTTAATTAGGTGTAAAAGACTTATAAAAATTTAAAATCGCCTAATTTAACCTCTCTCTTAGGTGTCATATAGGGAACAATAATAACCATATATTAAATGATTATCTGTGAATGAAATGAAATATATATCCACCTCTAGCTTAAATAGGCATAAGACCACATTAATTTTAATGTATAAGCTCTAGGAACTCATTGGCATGTTGCCCTTCATGACTAAAAAGAGGTTGAATCAAAAGAAAAATCAAATGGCAAAACTCAAAATTGAAGATACTCTAATACTGCTTAAAATAAGCATATGTGAAACAAGTGTGATAAATATTTTAAATAATTGTTATTTGAATGTTTATTCTTGAAAATAAAACTCTAATTGAATGTAAACTATTTTATTTGGGTATGCGTATGTTCATTGTTGTTTATACGGCCGATTTGAGCATATAGGTTAACCTATCATCGATGGACTAATGCACTTAGTTCGGTCGACCAATAGTTAAAAATATCAAGTTTTAAGTCGTGCTCCTCCCTTCTTTTCTGTTCTATCTCTCTTCTGCTTCTCTCATTTTCCTTCATTACCGTCACCTTTGAGGTTTCTCTCTCACCCCTCCTCTATCTTTTGAGCCTTTAAAACTACTGTTTGTGGCTTCTTAAAGATTTCTCCGTCCTTTTCTTGCCATCTCTACCTTTCAAGATGTTTCTCCCCTGCGAAAGTCCTCTCACTACTAATACTACCTTTTGTCATTTCTCCTTTCTATGATGAAGCATCTGGTGTCTCCGAAGCTGGCTTTCCTCTTCCTAGTAACCATTTAAGCATTAACCCTCTGTCAATTTACTTCATTTGCATCTAGATTATTCAATTTTTATATTTTTTATAGATTCTAGGTTTTAAAATTGGGGAATTTTTTTCTTTTGCTATGAACTGAGAAATGTGCCTAAATTGTTTGTATTTTTCATGTAACTAAAAACATAATTGAGGTTTTAGGTCATTTAATTGCATTTGTTTATGCTCAATTTTAGTTTCCCCCAATTTCATATTCATTTTCTAAATTTTATCTAAATTTTTTATTAAATTACTTGATTTTTCATTTTCCCTTTTTGATTTCAAATGGATGCTTAATTAAGGTCTATATTATATCAATTTTGTTAATTTCTAAAATTTCAAATCTAAATTTTGGGCTTATTTAATTTTCTACTTAAGTTAAGTAATTTTTCATAAAATTAAGCTTAATTAAGTGTTCAAATTAAGGTGCTTATTAAATCAATTTGCTAATTTCTAGTTTTTTTACAATTTTAAAATTAATAGTCTTAGTACTTTGAGTTTTCAGATTCTGCTTAACATTTTTAAGTTCTTTTGAATGTAATTAGTTGCTTAATAATTTACATTTTCAAACAAGTCTTTTTGATAAATTTTTTTTTTCTTTAGGAAAATTTTCTTTTAAGGAAAAATTTTATATAATTTTATCTACCTTCAATAAGGACCTTTTGAAGGCTGAATAAATGTTTGAAAATTTTATTTCATCATTTTTAGTAAAAGTAAGTATATCTTTTGATCTCTTTTATCTCTTAAAATTTTAGTTCAAAACCTACTTGACCTTTTTTAATTGCATGTCATGCATGCGTGTAGGAGCATTCTTTAGGTTTAAAATCTTTTTAGCAATCATCTATATTCATGCAATTGTGAAAGATGTGTTATTGACATTTGACAAGGCGATTACTTGTGATCTTTATTCATTCTTGGAGCCTTCTTAGATGTTTGTTGCTATCCTTGGACCCCTTTTCATATTGAGCTTTTTCCTTCTCAGCTTGTTTTAAACTCCCACTATGGTTTGGACTCGAGGTGATAGCACTTCTAGGAGTAAGAGATCCTAAAACCGTCAAGATGATGATTACTTAGATGTTGATTATATCTAGCTTCAAGAGTATGATTAC
The DNA here is from genome assembly GCA_028565735.1 of Pinacopodium congolense. Lineage (NCBI taxonomy): Eukaryota > Viridiplantae > Streptophyta > Magnoliopsida > Malpighiales > Erythroxylaceae > Pinacopodium > Pinacopodium congolense. The sequence continues at coordinate 14,546 of JAOXYD010248211.1, forward strand.
TTAGATGTTGATTTTGTTTATGTAGTTTTTAAGCCTCGCATAGGTTCCCTTTTCAAAGGTAAGCAGTCTCTTTCTCCAGGAAGAGTGCTCTTCTCTTAAGATCCCAGCAGTCCATTTCATGATGCTTACCATAGCCATCAAAATGCCTAGAAAAATGAACCCAACCTACCACCCAAAGCTTGTTATGTCACCAATTTCAATAGGAAAAGGAAGGTGTGTAACAGTCTGGTCCAGGTCAGTCCACCCGCCCATAGATATTGCCCGCTTTGGGTGGCCCATCTGGGCGTCACACCCGCACGGTTTTTCTTTTCACATGCCCATCTAGGCATCACCGTCAAAACGCGTTCGTCACCACTCGAACTCAAGGCTTATAGCCTTAGAACGCATGGTGACTACCATTAAGCCAATGGTGACGCCCAGATGGGCCTGTGAAAAGCAAAACCATGCGGGTGTGATGCCCAAATGGGCCACCCAAAGCAGACAATATCTGTGGCTGGGTGGACTGACTTGGACTGGACTGTTACAAGATGGGTAAAATATCTTTTCCACCTTTCCATCCAATCCCAACTAGCTCTTCATTCAATAATGATATGACTGAAGACTTTTCACTACCTAAATACTCCAAGAAGCCTCAATTCTTGGAAGATATGTAAGCTCATCACTCCGTCCAACGAGTGCACAGGCCTAACTACTTTTTTGGAGAACATAAGATCCTTCCAAGCGGGTGTGCATCTTAATCTTCTGTAGAAGGCCCTTTCAGGAAAGTTGAACTTTTTGAGTAGGTCGTCTCCTTAAACATTGTTTTTCTTTTTTCTTTTGTTTCTTTTGGTTAAAAATCGGGTTTGTTTTTTTTTATGCTTTAGCCAAGATCTGTTAATATAGGCAGGGTTTTTTTTCCTATTCTTTTGAAGGGATTTGACTCCTAGCCTAGTTTTGCTCCTCTTGTATATATCTGCCTTCTTTTTTATTAATCTACTGATTTATCACACAAAAAAAGAATGATACTTGTTATAAATCACATTTATTTTAAAAATGATGCCAATTGTTAAAATGAAATCAATTTCAAAAATCATATTATTGAAAAATATGCAATGCATCATTTTCCAAAACAAGTACTAACTTTAATGAAATGCTTTGATTTAAAAAATTTTCACAATGGCTCCTCCTAGACACATGCAACACATATTTTTACCTAAGGCATGCATTCCTATATCAATATTATCATATTAAGCACATACTATCAAAATAAGTGTCAACCCAAATATTATTAATTAAAAACATAAGTGTACCTCTTTTTACATCACCATTTGATACCAAATTCTCTATTCCTCACTTGGTTTAAATTTCTTGCTTGGTTGGTTATGTGAGGATTCTTGGTGATCCTTACATTTCCATAAAGTTATAGGAGACACCAACTTTTACTACTTATTCTTGACACCAATTTTACAACAATAGATGTTAGATAAGTCATTGTGTCCTAGGTACCCACATGAACTTGGGTCTTTAGTGATTAACCTTAACTTCTTTCTCTACCCAAATTCTTAAGGTTCTATTAAACAACCTATTATGTATAACCATAATGACTATAAAAATATCATCTTTAATGTGCATAATGAAAGTTATGATATTTATGCATATATGCATTCCTTGTATCAAAGTAAACTTTCCTAAGATAATGATATGACTTAGATGTATATGAACATTGTTCCTAGGATTGTGTTTATATATATCGAATTATAAGAAAGAATCAAACTGTTTTGTTTCATATGAGGTCTAAAGTTATGCCTATCACTCTATAATTGTATAGCCTCATAGGATGTGAATATACAATGCTTTTAAGATTGTAACCATGAACATATAGAGTGCTAAGATGAGCCATACCATTGATAGGGGTCAAATTGATATGATTTTTATGGTTAATTTGATGAATTATGACCCTTATATTAGAGTTTAAATGTTTAACTGATGCCCCATAATGTTTGATTTGCAGTTTGGAGCTTAAAGATCAAGATTGGAGCCAAAATATCAAAAGAAGACTCT
>JAOXYD010248222.1:0-16585 GCA_028565735.1 Pinacopodium congolense
AACCATTAGTGATTAAGCATATTTTGTTATCATTAAAACCAAGATTGGAACCTCCCTTAGTTCAACATAATACTTGCTACAAGATCCATCAAAGCCCTATCTATCTGTAAGATACTAATTATACAAGGAATGGTGAAACTACTAGGATAATAGAACATTTTCAATCAGCTTTACAGTCTCATACTCCTCTAATCTTCTCTTCTTGGATAAAATTTCCTTTAAAATTTTAGCATATGAATGCAATTGAGAAATTGCCTCAACAAATGAGATATTGATATTAACCTTCTTAAACATCTCCAAGAATTTTCCAAATTGTTTATCAAGGTACGTATTTTTCAACATTTTAGGATATGGTATCCTAAGCTTATATGGTTGCATATTTGGATCAACAAACAACCTAGGTGGGTTTTCTGAACTTTCTCCCTCTTCTTCCTTTTCTTTCTTCTTCTCTTATTTAATAACTCTCTCTCTTATTTTCATGTGCTTCTTCCCTTCTATCTTCTTCAATGTTCTCTCTTCTGTCATTGAATCTCTCTTCTGTCATTGGCTCTTATCATCTATTGTTCTTCACTCTCCACCAACACTTGCTTTCCTTTCTCTTCTACCTTTTTTCTTTCATTATCAACCTCTTTTCAAATTCTTAAGGTAATTTCCTTAGTATGCTTTCTAAGATTGGCTTCAGTTGTACCTATAAGCTTACTAGGTAGTCTTTCTTATAAGAATTGTACAATTTTTCTAACTTAAATCTCCAAATTCTTAATTGATTCCTCATAGATTTGCATCCTAGACTCATTAAATTAGATATACTTCAAAACTGGACAACTCTCTTTAAGGTTGGTTGACTCTAAATCCAAGTGGCGATGCTTTTTTAACATTGGCTTGAATTTATTATAGTGGTTGTAGGTAATTTTGATTATTGCTCTATGAAATGTTTGGATGGCTCCTCCAACCAGGATTATAAGTGCTTAAGAAAGGATTTCCTCTTGGCCTACTAAAATTTCTAACATATTGAGTTTGCTCTGGTTCTCAGATAAAAGGCTACCTTCTTGACACTCTAATGATGTATGAGAGGTACTACCATAACTTTCACATTCAACTTTATGAGAACTACTACTAGCTCCACTCATTAAACTATCCAACTTCTTATTCAGTAGTTCTATTTAAGCTGTAAGAGCTACTGTGCCATTAATTACATGAACATCATGTGACTTCCTTGGATGGCGTTTAGAATTGTACTAAAAACTATTCGTAGGTATTTCATCAATGAGATTATAGGCTTCAGTTGCAGTCTTGCCCATGAATTTACCTTTAGTTATAGTATCAATGTTACTATGAGTTAAAGGTGTCAATCCAATATAGAAGATATCTAATTGCTGCCTCGTACTGAATCTATGACTAGGACACTTGGCAAGCATCTCTGCAAATCTTTCTCATGCCTAGTATGGACTTTCATTTTTGTATTATACAAATGAAATCTTAGTCTTCAACTTTGTTATCTTAATAGGTGGAAAAAATTAGCTAGGAACAACTTTATTAACTTATCCCATATAATAATGGAACCAGATTGAAGTGCTGATAAACAGGTTTTTGCTTTATCTCTAAGAGATAAGGGAAAAAGCCTTAGCTTATTGCATCATCAAAAACTCTATTGCTTTTAAAAAGATCATAATTATTAAGAAAATTTTGCAAATGTTCATTAAGATCTTTTAAAGCTAAACCTCTAAATTGTGAGTACCTAATTAAAGAGATGATACCATGGGATTTTAAAATTATTTGCAGTGATTGTGGGCCGAATAATGCTGGCCATAGGTCTACCTTTGCTTTCCAATGCTAAGTCCATCATAGTTGGTTCTCTATTTTCTGCTTGAGGTCCTATAACTACACTTTCTTCAGGATCCATCTCTACAAGTTCTGATTCTATATCACTAGATGTTCCTACTTCTAAAGGATCAGATGTTGTTGCTTGAGATTATTTCTTTTTCCTTCTCAACATGCAATCAAGTTTTGGATTGAAATCTACTGGCTCAGGATTTTGTCATACAAAATTAAATAAAATAATAAATAAAGGCAAATAAGATAATCAAAAAGCAACAAGAGAAAAAAAACTAAAACTAATAGCAAATAAACACACAAAAATTCAGAAAAATTAGGAAAATAATTTTTATAAGTCCTATGGTAATTGACACTAATTTTCATAATATTAAGGTTGTAGCTCTAGGCAACGATGCTAAAAATTTAGAGATTCCTCAAATTGTAGTTGTGATTTGGGACCAATATAGCGGCCTTAGTTTGTCGTATTGCCTTGAGTCAACCCATCGTATTGGAGGTCAAATAGATATATCCACCTTAAATCTCCACAATTGTGGTTTGGGCATGATATTCATTAATGTTTCTATCTTCTAGAGTCAAGTTGGAGACTATTATAGCTAAGAAAATAGAAGAAAACAACAAAGAGATGCATTCAATCGGGAAGAATCATATATGAGTTTGAGAGAGAGGCTCTCCCTTCTCTCTCCTTAAGTTCTAAGTAGTTCATAGGTTTCAAACAATTTCAATTAGAGTTTTAATGTATTTTCTAAGTTGATTTTTGTTGGATCTTGTAGCTGAGACATATATCTGAGTTTCTAAACAATCATAGGGGGTTTTCTAACTCAAATCTTTATGTATTTACTCCATTTTTAGATTAATCAAAGTTATTGTTCTTAAGCTTATATTCTTGAATGTTCTTTGATTTTTCTACAAGAATGTGTTGATTTAAGAGCTGTGTTGGATTCCACCAAGTTGGGAGATCAAGACATGTGCATGAGCTTTCCTTGGATAATTTTGTAACTTTTAAACTTATTTTTGAAACTTTTAAATTCAGATTTGTGAAGGCATGTTGCTAAAGTTATATATTTTGTATGCTTTGACCAAGATGTGTGGCTAAATCATTTTTATTGCTAAGGATTAGTGTATTTATAATTTAAGAGAGCGTTAAGGCATGTAAGAGGATATGAGTTGTGTTTATTAAGGGTCTGAAAGTTTTGATTTTAAGCTAGCCACTTGCAATTAGAGTTAAAGATAATATAAGCTTGATAAATCATCTTAGTTTGTTAGAAAAATTAATAAAAAAATAGATTAATCAATGAATGACCAAACTTTGATTTTTTTTGTAAGAGTTAGAGATCTAAGACTGAAAATCCAAAAATCAACTTCTTGAGATTAAAGCCTATTAATTTGATTTAAGGTATAACCAAACTTTAAATTAAGATTAATAGAGAAAAAGTAAAGTCTTAACCATAGCTTTGTTTTGATTTTGTGAAGGAACTCTAAATCAACCATTAAATTCATTTAAAGCTCAATTAAATCATTAATCATCAAATCCTTAGCCAATTTTCACATTTGTTAATTTTTAGAAATTTTTTAAACTAATTAAAATCATTTTAAAAGTGTTTAATCCGAGTTAGAGTAGTTTAGCATTGTTTCAGGTTTTTAATCAAATTATTTAGATTTTCCTATAAAATTGTGATCTAACTAATTTAGTAGTTAACCATTTTCCCTGTGTGATCAAAATTTAGGTTTTAATCTACTTATTACTTGTTCGATAAGTAAACTTGTCTTAATCACATTAGTTTTCAAAGTAAAATTGTTAAAAGCATTCTAATTTTCATAATCATATAACCAATGCACAACATAAACCCTCTCAAACATGCTCCCTTAAAAATAGCAAGGCAATCACATTCAAGTTTTAAAAAATGCCATATATCATCAAATATTATGACTTAAATACTTAAAACTCTTTACTTATTATCACATGTTCTCTTTACTTATTATCACATATTCAAAACTCATTTTAAACAACCCCCTTAAATTAATTGTATTCTAAGATCAAGTAATTTCAAATTTAAAAACATCAAATTTTAATAAGTCCCTATAAATTCATACATTATCACTTTCCAAAAATTCAATCTCACATATCAAAGAGATAATAGGGATCATAATCACTAATTATACATCAAAACCATAATTCATAATTATAAGCATGATTCAATATGTAACTCCAACTTTCATAAGACACTTTAGTACCACATATTACTCTTATCTCTTTTTAAAAAGCATCATAATACAAGATAGGATCTATAAAAAAAACATAAAAACTTAAAAATTTATCAGAATTATTAAAAATCTTTGTCATAAATAAATTAACAAATAACCCTTAAGCAATTCAAAAGTCAAATTCAATTTAAAAACTTAAACCCTGAGGCTCCCTTTGTGCACCACTAGTATATAAGCTAATTTATTAGCAAGCTTTTCATTTTTTTTAAAGATCAATATCAGCATAACATATACTTATTAAAAAATCTACCCTAATTTCAAAAATGTTCCTTTTTTGTAGATTGAAATTAATACAAGGTCATTAAAAACATCAAACCTTATAAAAGCCATTTAAGATTACATTTTCCCTGCCTTTTTTATTAATCTAAAAAGGAGAAAAATGTGTAAATCTATAAGAATCTAAAATGAATAATCCAAATCTCGAGATCGTGTGCACATCTATAAACATCAAACATGTCATCTATCAAGATACTATCATAGCTTAGGGAATTTTATAAGGAGAATTCATTATTACAAAATGCATCAAATATTGCATACATAATTAAAGATACAAATATGTCCAAATACACTATCAATCTTCTCAAATATTTTTATAAAGTCCAAAACAACATAGGATAAACCTTTTTAAAATGTAAAAAATCATCAAAATTCAAGGTTCATCAAATTTATCAAACCTCTCCAATTTAGTTAATAATTTTGTAAATTCTTCACTTTTATAAAAGTAATAAAAAATATTAAAACTCCCTCTCAATAACCTTTATACTCACTTTTTTTTCACTAGGTTCAAGAACAATCCTTTACAATTACTACTTCAAAATCTAACCACCCTATAAATAAACTTTAAAAATGTCACTCTTGACTAACCTAATGTGTTTAAAGGGCTTTCACATGAACTTGAGAATAAATGCATCAATAAAATTTAACAACATACATCAATGCTAATACAAAATTACAATGCCTAAAACACTTCAATTTACTTGTAATTATGTTTTTACACTCATTTCATATCTAAATAACATCACAACATACCTATTTATAGGTGAAATTCCACTAATTAGACTTTTATACTTATTAGTACTCATTAATTATTAACTAATTCATTTTATCATTGGTTTCTAACTGTTGTACTCTAATTCTTATCACTATCGGTCGACTAGTCAACATATATCAATTGACTACTTAGCCATTAGTCGACTAATTTATGTTGAAATAGTGTACTAGTCAACTATTCTCATATAATGGTCAATTAGTCTAAACTAGTTTTTTATAAAAATTTTCACACTTAAACACATCTAAATCACTCCTGAACAAATCTCAAAACTTTCAAGCACTTTTTTTACAACCCTTAATGCCACTTTTTTTCATATAACCTTTAACATTAACATATTTGCACAATCTAACCACAATATATATCCTAACATTTTCAACCACATCTTTTTACACACACACACACACACACACACACACATCAAATTAGTTCCTTAAAAATATTTGAGTGTATCAAAAGGATCACTAAAGGCATTTTTTACACAATTGCTCTTGATTATGCATCATATATACATACATATTAAACATGAATGTAATATACATGAATTGAGACCATTAATACTTTGAGAGGATTAAGATTAGATTACATCTTCAACTTGAGTCTTTTTCCTTTGGTCTTCATAAGCTTTATTTTATATTCTAAGGCTCCAAAATACATCTCCTAAACACCTTTTATCTTTAAACCTACACTTTATTTTCAAACCTATCTTTTTAATATAGCAAATATAGTATTAATAATAATGTCTTGTCTTCATCAAAACTTAGGTGAAACCTCTTTTGGTTCAATATGTATCTCATGTAATATTGGGATATTTTTTCTTATTAAGACATTTTTTTAGGTTTTGATTTATAAAGATTTGATCCATATATATTATTTGCTCTAAAGTTTCAATCATATGTATGTTTTAAGGTTTAAGATTTTATTCGTACACAAATTTTAGGCCCTAATAGCATAAGTATGAGCTATGTGAGACTTGCACCATGTTTATTATAATATGTTAAATATATTGTCTTTTTTATTTTTTTCAATTTGTTAATTGATTTCTTGACCTTTTTGTCTTTTATCCATCAATTTTATGAATATTCTGAGGATGAGGTTTAAACCATGTTTTAGACTCAGCTTAAATAGACCATGGGATGTGACTGTGCTTACATGAGATTTGTAATGAAGGATTTGAAATAAACACCTTAGGGTGGGCAACTAATCCATGAGTAAAACATCTTTTAAATCATACGTGATGATACGAGTCTCTTCTTAAATTTGCAATCCTTTTTGAGAAAAAAAAGGAGATCTTAAGTTATTAGAACAATATATGTCATATAACTGAAGAATATTTATTAAATGTCTACTTTCTGTAAATAACTCTTCTTCCTTATGTTTTTGTGCTTAACTTTTTTTTTTCTTTAATATAGATCTAGGATTTCAATTAATTTAGCTAAATTAAATATTTTTTAGTGTATGCCTATCATCTTCACATGGTAATTCTTATCTAGTTTTTTTTTCTTTCAAGATAATGTCTACACACAACGGTTTAAAAAGTGGAGAGAACTCTAGCTTTATGTTTATGAGTGAATTTAGCACTGAATCAACATTAGCAAATGTAGGTTGATGGTCATGGACAATAAGGAGCCTAACACTAATGGTCAATGGTCAATGGCTTTTAAGTTTGTTTTTCATCTCGTAGAAGATTTCTAGACTAAAATGTATGAGTTTAGGTTTAAGGTGAAATCATATAATACAACATCATAATATAACATCCATACATTTGCATGCTTTAGAAAATCATAGGTGTAAGGGAAAGTATGTTTTCATAGGCATGATAACATAAGCATTTAACATGATAGTTTAAGGTTTCCATTTAATAATTTTTTATGTTGATTTGTTAAAAGCAACATGTTTGACCTTCTATCAATTTCATCCTCATTAGTAACGTTTGATATCAGGCTTCCTAGTAATCTCTCATCTAAAAGATATAGGGGCAAACCCAGACTAATTCATAATCATACATTAATTGAGGCCTACAAGAAAGTTTTTAGGGTGGTACTATACTAATGCCAAACTTGGCATGTAAATTAAATTAGAAAATCATTATAGGAGAATGTATGATTGGAAGAAGAATTTTTTATTCCTCTCTTCGAAAGATAGTGGTGAATTAGGTTTGAGGACTCTGTGGATGCATTCCAATGATAAAGATAATTTTAGTGAATGATTTTCCGCTCAAGTAAAGGCCTTAGTAGATTGATGTAGGTCTTTTTCTTATGAAGACATTATCAAAGAGGAGTTGTTAGATACTAGATTTTCCAATTAATAGATTAATAGGTTTTGATAACTCTTATGATGATTCTAGAAATATGGTGCTGATATACTATTTAGAATCTTTTTTCTTTTGATGTAAAGATGGATCTAGCTCGTATAGCTTTGATGGTGATGAACTTGCCTCCAAATGCAAATCTAGTGAGTTGAATAAGAAGAGAACACATAACAAGAATCGCGAGGGAAGTCTCAACAAGTCTAAATCAATCAATAGAAGCTCTAGGTAGGAAAAGATAACAAATATGTTGGAGCCACAATTGTGGCACCAAATATGATTCACATTGAGCTTGATGTTGTGGAGCATCTACAATTTGTAATTGTTCACCTTCGACATGGCAAGGGTGAAGCTCCCATAATTGATGAGGTCTACTATCTTCGATGGTTTGTTAAAGGTAGAGATTATGTGTTCACATCTAAAAATGGGACTATATGTTTTAGATGGGTTTGTGCTTCTAAATGATAAGAAGCACCTCAATAATGCTAAATCAAACATAATTATCATACCTCGTAGTGCTATTATGACTCAAAGTCTAGAATCTAATTGTTTATATTATTTTGTTCTTTTGTTTCCTTTTAGTTTAATTCTAACATTCTTATTTTTTTAGGTAATAAGTGAATGGTGGTTTGTAAACAGAAATCAAACTGAGAGATTGGGAAATTTAATCTCTCTTTGAATTAATCTCAACAAAATGTTAGAGGAAAAAGTTATTGAAATTTTCAATATGAAAGACTAGGATAAATAGCATTTTAATGAAATCAAAGGTCTAGAATGTTTAATTGATTATATCTATGCTTAAAAAATAATGGTCTTGAAAAAGTAGAATGATTGTTTGGATAATGTCATGCAACATGATGAGGTTTACTACATAGGAAAGAAATTTAAGCTAGATGTATGTCTTCATTTCGTTAAAAACAAGATCTTTAAGTCTTAAAACTAGAATAATGTGACGCACTTCTTCATCAAGGATTCTAGTCTTGCAAAGATTTGATCAAAAGTAGAAATAAGGACCTGATAGTTGATTCATTGCATGCTATAGATACTTGAAGCCTTCCGCTCTCAAACTTAGATTTTTTTGTGGGAAAAGATGATTTTTTGGACCTATTGAAGGAGGAAAATTCGCCACAAGTAGTGATGGGAGTGATGGGATGAAGCTATCTCCAACACTATTAAGTAACAGTGTACATATTTATAACTTTTGTACTTATCTTAAGACTATTTATAAATGTAATTTGATGACCTGATGCCCAAGATTAATAAAAAATCCTTTTGTTCAAATTTTGTATCCATTTTTTGTTGTATGCTCTTGCAGTTTTGATTTTTAGATCTATAATAAAAAAATCAGCATATGAATTTTTATTAACTTATTTTGGCCAAATGGTTCTGAAAATGTATTATCTTGAATTTCATTAGATCTCATAAAAAAACGTAAAGCTAATATGTGAGATTGGTTAGCAGCTAAGACATTTTAAACAGCTCATATGTTCACCGTTTTGTAGGTATTTTTATCTACATGAATTTGTTTGTCATTTTCATGATATTAAGTCTTTTGTGTACACAAGATCTAGTGTATCACTATTTATGACAATTAGGCTAATTGCCATCAGATAATTAGGTCTGTAATTTTTGCTAGACATATTGGTATGTTATAGTGTTTGTTGATTTGTTTGTTATTTTATAAGACAGTTAACATGTTATACTGTGAGACATTTATCATTTCGCTTAGGGAGGCTTTTTGTTTGAAAATTTGCAATACATTTAACCCATCATTTTGTGAGGCCTTTGATATGACGTTTTGTGAGGCGTTAAGTCTGTCATTTTTCTAGGCAATTAGTGTATCATTTTGCAGAGTGCACGTATCGTTTTATGAGGCTTTTAGTACGACGTTTTGCAAGGCGTTTAACCTATTGTTTTGCAACTTTCTCGGTATATCATTTTATGAGGCCTTAGGTCTGATATTTTATGAGGCGTTTTGCCTATCATTTTTTCATGTGTGTTGACCTTTGGAATGATGTTTGTTGTGGTGTAATATCTAGCGTTTTATATGACCTTCCTATAATTAGCCAAGTCGCTTTTATCATTTTCACTTTTGCTTAATAACATGCCTTTTTGAATTGAAGTTTTAGATTATTTATTAAAATAATTTTATATCATACCTAAAAGTAAAACGTATGTCAGATACATTGAGATAAACTAGAAGCATTAACAAAATTAAGTCTTGAGGTGTTGGCCGTTACAAGTCCTTAGGACCTCTGATTCATCTAAACATTCTAATTTATATATCCAAGTCTGATGGCATCTCTTATGTAAAGCAAGCCTATCCAATTTGGAGCAACCTTACTCTTATCTTCCAATATGTCGATTGTGTCATTCCTTTTCAAGACAAGGTGGCATTTCTCAATGGTCTATATTATTACGACTCTTTTAAACTAAAGATCCTAGCATTTTATTAAAGTGCAAGGTTCTTTAGGTCTGGATCTTATCTTCCATTCGGTCAAGCTTCACTCTTAGTAGTGACTCATTATTATTGGATCCGAAGCTTCCAAAATATGATGATGAGATTCTCAACTCAAATGGGATTAGAGATTTCACATCATATGCTTACCAAAAAGGGGTTTTTCCGGTGCCTATCCTTGGAGTTGTTCAATAGCTTTAAAAGATATTCTGTAATTTTGCTTGCTTTACCCTTACTTTCAAACCCTACAAAATGGCCTTGTCGATGACTTGGGTTAGGTCATTAGCTTGTGGATGCACAACTCAAATGGGATTAGAGTTTTCACATCATATGCTAAATAAAAAGGGGTTTCTCTTGTGTCTATCACTAAAGTTGTTTAATAACCTCATTAAACATTCTACAATTGATCTCTTTCTCTAACATCTATAGTATGTTCAAACATTTTTTTCGTCTCATCTCATCGTTAGCCAAAATTAATCTCGCTATAGTTTTGTGAGGTAAACTTTGTGCGACCTTGGTGCAAACCACATAGGTGGCATTCCTTTAAATTTTTGCTTATTTAGGGTGAGGTGATACATTTCAAGTAAGGAAACGTGTGCAATAGTTTGTAAAGTTTTCGAATTAATGATAGTGAATTTCGTGAATATGAAGATAAGCTTTCTCATATTGGGTTACTGTAAAGGCAACCCTCTATTTTCTATGTAATTTATTATTAGAATCCTTGAATTTGTGATAACTTCATCTAATGTCCCTCAGGGGTTAATTCCTTTTGGCTCCAAATTTTTGATAACTAATCCATTAAATTATTATGCTCTTTAGGAATGTGTTTTATATGGACTTGTATTTATTTTCTAAGGCCTAAAAGAAGGCAAAGTATTTATGCATGATTTCTTCCTTATTCACATGGGTCTTTGTTAACAAGAAGGAAAAAAGGATTTAATTTTGACTGTACATAAATGTAAGTGTATGGCTATGCTAATTCCATATATCATCTACATATTTTTCCTCCTTGTTTAAAGTCTTAAATTCGTGTTTCTAACATTATTTGATGTTGAATTTTATATGGGCCTTGGATGATTATGCCAATGTTACTGCCTTCTTTTCCTTATATGCCACCAATGTATATAGTCTAAAGGAGAGAAGATTCTCAGAAAAACTCACCTGAGTTTGAGTTGTTAATAAGAATGGTGCATTTGGAAGGGCCCGTTTGAAAAGGTTTTGACTTTTGGATTTGGTTTTCAGATTTTCTAAACATAAAAATCAACAAAAATTATTACAAAAATTAAAAAAACACTCTAATACAGCACGAAAATCAAGACAGACAACACAAAAATCTATAAAATACACAAAACTCAATACAAAAATATAACATCTACAACCAAAAGCTCAATTAAACGGCCCCTAGTGTATGATTGATACTGAACTGATGTTTATAAGATGAACCTGTATCAAATTCACTGAGCTCTAACAGCCACTTGACCATTTATCATAAAGTTTGTGCCTTGTGTAAGACATATCATGGTGGTAGATCTATAATAAAAATGGTAAGTGCAAGCCTAGGAAAAAGGCCTCAATTTGCTTGTCGATGTGATGATAACTATTACTGCTTTTTCCATTCATGGATAACTTATATGCCTCGGAGATTCTTGCTCGCAAAATAGGCTTTCCTGTAATGTTTATGTTCTCATACTAAAGCTGAACTTAATGCCCTAGGGAAACAAGAATGTATAAAACACAAATCTTCCTTACTTCCAGGGGGTGGTAACTAGAGGTGGGCTCTATAAATAGCTCTTTAGGTCTAGAACTCCTCGTGGCACTCATTGCTTCATTCAAACCTTTGGTTTTTGTCTCACTAACTTAAAGAAAGCGAGGTACCTATTAATGAACCTAAATAAAAAAATTAGACAAACTTATTATTTTTCCTATAGGGCTATACAATTCCTTTAGGGTATATGGTGAGTTCATGTCAAGGAATACTCATATCTTTTGTGAGTTATCTTCCATGATGATCCTTTGATTCACCATATATCCTAAGAACTTACCCTTAAAGTCCTAAATATATGGTTCTAAAAATTCAGCTTCATTCCACATTGTCATCAACATTCCAAAGCATTCTCATAAATTTGTAAGTGATCTTCCTTTATTCTTATCTTGACAATCATATCGTCAATACAAACATCTACATTTTTACTTATTTGTTCATGAAACATAAAGCTAGCCAGTCTTTGATAAGTATTCCTTGCATTCTTTAGTCTGAAGGGCATCCTCTTATAGCAATTTTTTCAATTATGTATGATAAAGGTTGTCTTTTCTTCATTATGCTCCTGTATGTTGATTTGGTTATAACTTAAGTACATGTTCATAAAGCCCAATCATCCATTGCTTTTTGTTGCATCTATGAGCAAGTTTATCTTTGGTAGTGTGTAATTGTCTTTTAGACAAATTTTGTTAAGATATATGAAATTCAAGCACATTCATCACTTCTTATTACACTTTCTTACTATCACCATATTGGATAGCTAGTCTGGGTACACGGTCTCCGTGGTAAAACCTGCATTTTAAAAGTTTTTTCACCTACTCTTGCACTACCCTTTTTCTTAAACACTTTTGCATGGCCTCTAACTTTACATTGAGAATGTGTGTTATTATATAAGGTCTAATCCCTTTTATATGTAAGGCAACCACACAGATATCTTATGTTGTTCTTTTAAAAATTATATCATTCATGTATGCTTTCGGTCCATGCCTATGTTGGAAAACCTAGTCACGATCAAATCACGAGTGCAGCAAAAATATTTAAGGTTTTCTTTAGGATCTCTTTATCAATATATAACTTGAATAAAAAATAATAAAATAAAAAATTTTCGAAAAACCTATTTTTTTCTTTCTTGTTAAAATTGATTTCTTTACGAAGTTGTCAACCATAGTTGTTCAAGTGTTTAGACTCTAATGATATCCACAAATTTATCAAAGGAAAAGTCAAAACCTATTTTGAGAGATAGAAATGAGTTATGTTAGTAACTCTAGTGTTTTCTACATTATATATAAGAAAAATCAAAATTTTCTTAATATTAAAATTAAATATAAATTATAATTCAAGTCTAACTTTAATTATAATTTAATTTAATGTTGATTGAATCTAATATCTCGTATTTAACTATAAAGTTTCTTAAACTTAACAATTAAGTCTAACTTAATTAAATTTTTTTCTCCTTTAATAAACCTATATGAGTGGCCAATTAGGTTCATAATATGTTAACAATAATTATAAATTATAATTATAATTCATAATTAATTAGATAAATTAAAACTCCTTTTAATTTATCTTTAAGTCTCCAATTAAATAATTTATAATTATATATTAAGATTGATGTCTAATGGCATGTCTTGACCACCTAAATATTAGAAATATTAAAGTGATTTGACTTAACCAATCTATCTATAATTATAATTTATAATTTAATCCTTTCGTCATCTAATATTCTAGTTAGAAATAAAGCATAGAATTAGTGTCTACCCTATATAATCTAATTATGTTCAATTTTACTAATTAATAAATGATTTATAATCGTTATTTGAAAACGTTTTTTCAAAATTTAATTCACTATAGGCAAATAATTATCAATTAAGAATAATGAATCATTCTTCCTAATTATTTTATGGTGATGAATCCTCTATTGATTCACTCAGCCATCTTCCTATAGTTCATATTATATCTTAGTATTACCAACTGACCTACTTTAGAGAGTCTACTAAGTAGCATCAAAACATAGTATTTCATATATGAGATAACTTTAGTAATCTCAAGTCTAGGGATTAATTATACAACTATCATAATGAGGAAATTCATAAACACACATGTAATGTTCTATTTAGGATCCTTAAATTGGGTCAATTCAATGAACTTATTTAATGATAAGTACACACATTTGTTTAAATGTTTTCATACTTTAACATATAAGATCGATTGCTTCCTTTATAAGAAAGAAATATAATGTGTGTTAATTTAACTGTTTCATCAATACCCTTTCTTGATAAAACTATAACTAAGAATAGAAGTGGAATCCTTCTTAAGACATCCTTATATTTTCTTAAGCATATTCAGTAGTTCTAGTAATGTTATATCTTTCTAATTTATGTGAAAGTTCTTGATGAATTGAGAAAATTTTGAAGAGAGGCTGGAGTATTAGATCAATGGTCAACTCATAATCTATAATATAATTAGCCTAATTTCTCAATATAGCTAATTATCTTCAATACATGCAACTCTACCGAAGATCCAGGTGTCATCCTCTATTGATATAATGCTCGAGATGTCTCAAACTTCTCCTTGCTCTATACATCAAATAACTTTTGAAGGTGAAATATCATAGATTTAGTTTCTATATTCTCATATTGCCTCTGAAGTTTAAGAAACATGCTAATAAATATCACACATGTTGCTTGCTCATTGTCATCTAAATGAAATTTTTATCTCTCTCAAACATTATCCGTTGCTTCTGAAGTAGGCTTAGGTGTAAGTGGAGTATCAAGAATATAAAGTTTCTTCTCTTTCTTATGAATAATTATCAAGTTACAAAGCCAGTTAGAAAAGTTAGGTCCAGTCGACTTATTAGCATCCATAATACTCCTCAGGGACAAATTGGCACTCATAAAAGAGCGAGTATTAGTTTCATGCCCTAAAACCAAATTATTAAGGACTTTAGTTTTACTTCCACTATTTTAAACAAATTAATAGTCCTCAGTACTAATTCGAAAAATTATCACATAATTTCCTAGTAGGGTAGGATCCCATTCTAATTTATTTGATTTTGAGTTTGTTAAAAAAAACCAACCAAACTAAAATTAGGTAGAATGATTCTCAGATCTGTTAGGTGACAACTCTTTTCTAAACTGTCTTATATATTATTTCTATCTCTACCTCTAAATTCATATGATCATAGGTTTTCTCATTTAAATCATACAAATTTAGTTAATTATGACCTATAGTTATAAAACTAAATATATTCAGGTTAAAGCAGTCTTATGTTTGCTTAACAAACCTAATAAGAAGCAGAAATCTAGTTTAACCTCATAACAATAGAAAGCAATAATCAGGTTTTAAGTATGTACTTAATAATTTAACGAGAAATTTAAAATTTTAAGTCTTATCATAACTAATATAATTTCATTATATCTAATTTATCTAATATAATCTAATTATATAAGATAACTTTAATTTTGTGCTTGATTCTAATTATTAATTTGATCACTAATTTAATTTAATAATTCAATTCTTGAAAATTTAAACTAAATTCCATAAAATTTCCTAATAAAATAATCCTTTGACGACTATTTTAAAAATTTAGAAATCATATTTTCTAAATTTATTAGGATCCTAAATTAATTTAATCTTAATCTTATTAAGCAAACTAATTTAGTATATTTAAAAACTATTTTTAATGAACAAAATGAAAAAAGGGTGTTGCACTGCACATGCCAGTGGGTTTCTTGTGATTGCACGCGCCTAACATAGCGCTTTGCTGCATATGTCCTTTCTCCTACCTTCGTCTGATAAGGTTCTTTTTTTTTTTAATTAAATGTTTCAATGTTTTGTGGTTTCTTTCTTGCATTGTTCTTCACCCTACTACCTGTCTCCCATCACTTACCACTCTCTGCATGCTTCCGTTTAACGAAAAAAGAAAATCTAGCAACTAGATCTACAACACCATGCACTAGTAGATCTATTAATTGCTAGATCTGCAACCTGCCACCAAGTGGCACTGGTAAGATATAGGTGTACAATTTTATACACATCCAGGAAATCCATACAAAATAAACATGTCCAACTAGATTCAAGGAGACAGTTTTGCGAGCTTATAGATTCAAAAGAAAACATCTACCAGGAAAGGATTACCAAGCAATGAGATTATCTAATTTTTCATATGTCCAATTTCAATGACTTCTCAATATCTAATTTTAATTAAAAAAAACTTGTAACCAAATCTGGGTAACATCAACATCTCATTTGAAATTCAAAGTTTTCAATTCACTGGCTGCAGAAATAGTGGAGGCATGAAATTATGTTATCGAAAAAGAATCAAGCACCTTATTTCTTTGAAAAACCCTATGAATATCTAACATTATTTTCCAAAAACAAATTAATTCTCAATAATAACAAAAATGTTAGTTTTCTAAAAACTCACTTGAATATTCATTTCCAAATTACCATATATCAAAAAAAAAATTTCATAAACCAAAAGCAATAGAAAAGTAACATAACCTATAAACAATTTTTAGAATCTAAACGCATGATCTAATTATTAAAATGCATAAAAAGGTTTCTAGAATTTTAAACACATGGGTGATGAATCCTGAGTATTAAACTAATTAAGAGTAGTGAAACATTCTTCTTAATTAATTTAAGGTGATGAATCCTCTATTAATTTACTCAACTATCTTCTTATAATTCACACTACACCCAAATGCTACTGACTAACATACTCTAGAGAATATTTCATAAATAGCATCAAAACAGAGTAATTAGTATATGAGATAACTTTGGTAATCTCAAATTTAAAATTAAGTATACAACAATCATAATGAGAAAATCCACATACACACAAGTAATGTTTTATTTGTCATCCTCAAATTAAGTCAGTTTAGTGAACTTATTCTCTAATAAGCACCCAAGATC
>JAOXYD010248259.1:0-16583 GCA_028565735.1 Pinacopodium congolense
TATACCCAAAAATTATCAAGTGAATGCATCTAACACCTTTACCATTATTCCAAATCATAGTGTAAGTATGTAGATTACATGCAAGACATAATTATACATGCGAAATGACTCTTTGAATAGGGGATTCCTATGTATATAGGAATTGGGTCTTTACAAGCTTTTATTTATTTATTTATTTTCTTAAATCATAAAGCTGAGTGTTCTCTAAATAATTGTAATATGATTGACCTAATACTTACATCATATAAACTTTCTCGTGGGATCAATACTCGGAGTCTTAAATATACTTCACTTTATTACTTAATTTGACCGATACATTTTCTGAAAGTTGGTCTCGAATTAATTGTTAAATTGTGCTTTGAAAGATAAATTAATTTAAGGTAATTTTATATGTTTCTAACCACAATCATGTATAATTCCATTGATCCATGTGACTCGTCCAACTATCACTCTAACTGTAGTTCAACACTTCTTCATCTTTATACCATTAGAGGCCTTGCTCGTGTTGCCTTTGTCATTCTTTGGTATTGACTATCTATACTTTAATGTTCCACGTATAAGCTTAATAAAAGAAATTCTATACAATTAAACATAAAAAACAAAATAAAGAAAAGAAATATGGTTAGTATAGTAAGAATCTTAATTTCCTAATATCTAAAGACAATCCTTGGCAATGGCAATAAAAACTTGATGCGACCTAAAGGTACCTATAAGTTTTACATAAAACGAACCCTAAATCTCAAGTATAACAATACTAAGACCAAAAATAGGCAAGTGCACCTATCAAATCATAATATAATTAATATGAGTTTGGATTGTTAATCCTATGAGGATTGTTTTAAACTATTAATAATCTCCTTCTCTCTACTATTAAATGAGTGATTTAATAATTAATTATACTAAACTAAATAAAAAAGTAGTAATTCCAAAAGCAATTTCACTAGATTGAGATGCAATTAAAGAAGTTAAGAACTAGATGATTAATTCCCTTAAGACATGTTCATGTTCATCGTTTAACTTTGACTCAATCCAAAATTGCTTAAACTGTATATTCCCTAAAGTAAATTGTACTCTCTTTGAAGTTATACAATTCCTACCCAACTTAATAAATGCAGTAGAAGTTCTCCTTATCTGAAAATATCAATTAGAAGTATTAATTCATTTTATAGAACCTATTGTTTTGATTAGATTCACACCTAATTCGGAAATCTTATGTAAGCCTATCTCTAGGTTTCTAATAAAGATTGATCACCTATAAGTTTATCTACTCATATATTTAATCTCTCAATCTAAATATATCAAATCAAATAATTGACATTGACTTTTAGGTTTGTATGGCAGCTAAAAATCAATTTAATTAATCTCGTAGATAAATCTAAGATAAATTTTAAATTTTAACATTGAATAAAAGGAACGACATCGAACACCCTATCTTAAGTTTTTTTTGTTGTAATTTATACCATAAATATATGAGTCATATACTTGTAGTATAAATAGTATCATTACCATGAAGATTGTGATTAGTCACCTAACAATTTGGGTCATACTTTGTTCAAGGTAAAAAAATTAAGTAAAACGAAAGTTGAAAATAACTAAAACTAAATAAATCAATAACTAAACAATTAACAATGCAATAGTGAATATTTTTGAATAATTAGTTTCAGCTACTTAGGAATTACGTTTATCCTTGTTTTACTTTCTTCTCATCTTATTGATTTAATTATACCCAACCTTACATATCCAATAGGTTTGATTCCCCTCTCTCGATATTTAATCAAGTAAGCCTAATTGAAATATTTAAAAATTGAACTGCGATCTCTCGTTCTCTCATAATTGTTCTTAACTATCTAATTGGACTTAAATTAATCCTTTGGGTAACTAACAAAAAAGTAAGATCTCTCTTCATTTTCTCGTTAATATGTTGTTTATAGGTTTATGATGGTATTAGCTCTTATTGTGAAATATAACACAAATATCTAACCTAATATTCAAATTAGAGAATAAAAAGATAAACACCATAAGTTACATATATTAAACAAAAAAGATGAGAATTTTACAAAGCAGTTCAAGATTAATACTTGAAATAAATTTAGCAATCTATAACTTGAATCAATTCACAATTATTTAGATTTAACATACAAAGACAAGAAAAGAAAATAAGTGAAGAAAATATTGGAACTTGAAAGTTTGCTCTTTCTTATCCTTGAGCTGAAAATATCCTAACTTAATTTGTTCTTGAACCATCCTCTTTAATATGGCTTTTCTCCCTTATTAGCTACCGCTTTGGTGTTTTTCTTTTACCATATGTACTTCCCAACTCCTCTAGGGCTCTTCTCAGGGCTTTTCACTTGTTTTTGTTCTAAAATTAGTCATAAATAATCATAATTACAAAAATCCTACGACTTCAATTTCCTCGGCAGTTCACGATCATGCAGGTGCATGATCTTGCTCTATCTCTTGGTTACCTGCAGTTGTACAATCATGATAGAATGTCCTTCCTTCATCGTGAACAACCCTTGCACAATTGTGCCTAAAATCTCCCTCTTGCTTTTCCTTGGAATTTCCTGTTTCAACTTATCTTCAAAACACATTAAACACCCCCTTAAATATGAATTGAGATCAAATCCTTACTCTAACTCAATAATTATCACACAAAAAAACTTACTAACACACTTAACAACCTAGAAAACACTCTCTACTACGCATGTATTAGTTCTTATACATCTAGCTCCTATAAGAATTTAGTTTCTAAACATATCAAAAGAAAGAACAATAATTAAAGGGGAAATAAGGATTGGAAAGCTCATTCTCATGACCCTTAAATCCTTGAATCTTCAATGACTAGTGCTAGAAATCAATCTTAATCTTCAATCCTTTGATGTTTTTATCTAGTTCTCCTCCTCAAATTGCTCTAAAATCATGTAAAGATGGCTTAGGATTGACCTTGGTCTCTTGGTGGTGGCTCTAGGCTTTTAAAGATCAAAAGACATTGAGCTTGACCACTTTATTGCTATGGCTCATGGCCGTGAGCCTCTTTAGTATTTACTTCTCTCAATCTTTTCTTGATGAACTCTCCATGGTCTATCTTATAGCCATGATATTTGATATGAAACTCAGTGACTTAATGCTCTTCCTCTACATTTTGATTCCACCACTCCGCTAACTCTAAAAGTGCATCCAATTGCTTACTAAAAAATTACAAAAACATATACATTCATCCAAAATAACATAAGCAACATTTTTTTTAAGATTTAACTAATTATAGAAATATAACAAATGGAAATACCCCTCAAACTTAAGATCATCATCATAAAAACATGCTTAAAAGATATATAAATTAGGCACTACCACCTCTTTAGTGAAAATTATGCAATTTTTGAAAACCTTATGCCAATGCATGGATGTAAAATTTTAGCCCAAAGATTATCTAAGGATTAAAAATAAAAAACTTATAAAAGCAAGTTTAAAACACCTAACTAATATCTTAGAGCTCTCATAAAGCTTACTATTCCATTTTCTTCAAGTTTGACCTTCAAGTCTAAGCTTTTCTTATTGGATTAATTCCAGTTGCACCTATATTTTATCCTTACATGAAAAACTCAAATCATTAGTAAAGAATTATGTATTGTTATCATCAACACTAAGATTAAAACCCCCATTAATTCAACAATCTCTCTCTTTTTTATAATCACAAAACATGTGATATTAAGGAATAAAAACACAATCAATACCAATCGTTTCATACCATAAATGTCATCAAACATAAAACATTATCAAATATACTAATTGTTCTTTATACTTCCCTTTCTTTGGGTTTATAACAATACATATTACATCAAATATGAGCATTATCAATCTTTAAACTCCAAAATCATATATTATGCATATTTTGTATTAAAACACATAATTTGTCATAAAATCTTAAAATTCACATGTCATACTTAAAAAATAAAACATATCATGAAAATGAATTAAGACTTAACTACCCTTACATGAAACAATATCACATAAACTTATCCCCCTGTTTGTCATCGTTAAAAAATTACAAAAAGATGAAATAGATGCCAATTGTTATAAAAATCAATTTTATGGAGGAGATCATATCAAATTGAAAAATATGCTTGAAAACATCAAATTTTCCAATATGTCAAAGTTGAGAAGCATGTACAAACACACATCAAGATTGAAAAACATCATACATAAATATAAATCAAAGTTGAAAAATCGTGCATAAACATACACAATTCATATAAACCTACCATAAATCATGCTTAATTCTTTCCTAGTCATGCAAAATCTATCTTTATTTATTAGTTTAATGAAGATGTCGGCTAACTGGTATTATGTATTTACAAACTCTACCTCTATATCACCGTTTTGCATATGATCTCTTATGAAATAATATCTAATCTCAATGTACTTAGTCTTTAAATGTTGAATGTTCTTGGTTAGGCATATGACACTAGTGGAATTGGAATCTTAGTAAGTTTTATCACTTGAGCATAACAACTACTAGCTACTATATATTCTGCTTTAATAGTGGATAAAATTACAGAATTATGCTTCTTACTAAACCGTGATACTAATACATTTCCTAGAAATTGAAAAATGTCGAAGTTACTCTTTCTATCTAAAAGACTACTGGCATAATTTACATTAGAATAACTATTTAAATATATATATATTCATTTCTAGGATACCATTAACCTAAAGAATATGTGCCAACTAAATATCTCAAAATTCTCTTAACGACTGAAAGATGAGATTCTCTATGACTTAATTAAAACTTAGCACATAAGCAAACACTAAATATGATGTCAGGTCTACTAACCATAAGGTATAACAAACTACCTATCATCCTTCTATACAAATTAGAATATATTGGTTTGCATTCTTCATCCTTATTCAATTTAGTAGTTACACTTATAGGGGTACCTAATTGTTTTGCTTAATTTATTCCAAATCTCTTTAGTAACTCCTTAGTATATTTAGCTTGAATAATAAATATCCCATCTTTCATTTGCCTAATTTGAACAATAAATTCAACTCTTACATCATACTCATTTCAAACTCTTAACTCTTACACCTTGAAAAATACTTACACAACCTCTTATTTGTTTCTTTAAAATGATGTCATCAATATAAATTTCTACAATTAAAATATCATTAATGAGTCATCGTAAACTATCAAATAATAATACTTAACTAAAACTAACTATGTAGCTAGGCCAAGTCAAGGTCGATCCCAGATAGAACTAATTATGTTTAAAATATATTCCTAAGATTGCACTAAAAAAACAATTAAAAAAAACAAACCCTGGACACGAAGATATTTAAACTAAACGGAAAGACAAATAATAAAAATAAATCAAGAATGCAAAACACAAAGAAATAGATAACAATAAAAGACAGATGGGCGGAAGATATATTTAGGATTTAGGACTTATAATTGATCCTCAAAATAAATAAATTGCGATTGGTCTAAGATGCTAGCCTATATATTCAAAAAAGTTCTTGAATCTTATGTCCATAAATTTTAGATAAGTTTTATATGATAGAAAACTTACCTCTAACCAAGTGACAACCTAGAACAAGCTCTCTAAATTTAATGGCACAACAGGTTCAAGTACTAGGAAATAGCTAGCCTAAGTCATAAATCACATAAGCTTAGACTACGTAACCTAGAGAATTGGAATACTGGGTTAAGTTGATTAAGTTCACTAACAAAATCAATTAGCCTATTACTACCTAGAGAAATTACTAAGACTATTACGTATCACAAGTTCATTTATAGCAATAGAATTAGAAATTAAACGTAGGATGGCCAATCCTATAAATAAATCCCTAATTCATTTGATTTAACTAGAATTCCAATGCAATCCTAACCTAAATTACAATTTCCAATTAATTCCTAATCAATTCTCACAATTATTAAGCCAAAATTCCATCAACTTCTTCCAACCTAAACACAACCTAAGCTAACATCACAAAATTAAATGAAAAAAATAAACTAACAATAAACATAATAAAAAATGCAGCGAAAAGGCTGGAAAACAAAAACAAACATAATTATATTAATAAAACTACAAGATTCCATACAATATTCAAGCATAATCTCAATATAAATGAAATCATAACCAAGAAAAACACACAAAAAACATGTATTAAAAGCTTAGAACATGAAATAAAGTGTAAAAATTAAAAGAACAAGAAAATATAAGCAAACCAACTAAAAAACTAAGAAAGAAAACTAGAAAAACTAAGAATAAATGAAGAAGAAAGGTGCGGCTAAGCTAAACTATGAAAATGAAAATAAAGCTCCTTTTACTATATACTGCCAACTATATATATATATATAAGGAAAGGCTTCTAGGGTTACATGCTTCTCAACCAAAATCTCCTCTCCATGTAATGTGTTGTTGTTCTTCAAGGTTTTTAAAGCTTTGATTTTGTCTTCTTCTTTGCCAAGCTACACATGTCTCTCTTTAAGCTTTCTTAAATGCTTCTCAACTCTTTTTGTCTTGTTCTTCTTTATTCAAAATGTGTCCCTCCTTTGTAAGCTAGGTTTCTCTCCAATGTTTTTGTCTTGTCTGGAAAGCTTTCTTAAGCTTATATTTTGTCTTTAATTAGTGGACACTTGTCTTCGACTCATTAAAGGAATGCTTTGCTTCTTAAAACATTTGGCTCTGTGCTAAAAGGCTTTGGTGGGTCTTTGTATTTTGGCTCTCACATAGGAAACATTTCCCTTGCTTTTGTAATTGTATGCATTGGTTTGTGTGTTTTTCCAAGTTTTTCCAAGCTTCCTCCTTGCTTCTTTACAACATTATTTTTCCTCCATCCTTGAAAGCTTTTAAATATAAGCTTAAGTCACGTCCTCCTCCTTTTAAACATTTTTCTCTTTTGTTTTTTTTCAACTTTTTCTATAATTGAAATAATTTCAAAATTTGCTCCATAATTCATAAAAAAATGAGTAACCTATTCATTAAGTAAAATAAAACACAAATTAAGTATTTTTGAATAAACAATAGGAATTAAATTACTTAAATTTTCATATAAAAATATAATAAAATTCATTTCTATCAAATATTCTCACACTTGAACTATTGCTTGTTTTCAAGCAATAAGTTAAATGTTTCGCTCAAACAATTCCCATCAAGAGTCAATAGCTAATTTAATATAACATAAATCATTTAATGCCTTTAATCTAATTCACAAATTTCAACTCTATCATGATAAAAAAAGTTAATTACAAGCAAAGTATACAGTTAGACAAAAAGTAACCCAATATGCATAATATCCAACATTCAAGCCATTTTGCATAGGTTATCATACAAACTAATCAAGGATGCTTAAAACAACCAATTACAAATGAGAAAATGATGCAATTGGAGATTTGAGCAATGCTTATTTGAGAGATCATCTAACTTTTTAACGTGAAAGTAAACATTTGTTATGAACACCCCCAGTTACTAGGTTAGATCACCATTTTCAAATGGCTAAAATCACCACTCTTAACTTTAACCTTATATTGGGTTGAAGCCAGTAGAGTGAGAATTGCCCAATACACACAGAAACACAAAAGAACAAAGATGTTTCTTATCCAAAAATACAAAACAAAGATGCTTTCAACAACTACACAAGAACACTTTTTATTTTTTTTTTCTTTTTTCTTTTTCTTTTTCCCCTTTGTTTTATTTTGTTTTCTTTTCTTTTTCTTTCGACGCTTGATTCTAAACATCCCATTTTACATTCATATGACAAACCATATAAAATAAACTTAAACATTAATTATTATACAAATGGGCCATTAAACACATGTAAAGCACTCAAAGAAAAGGAAAAAAGAAAAGGAGTTAGCATCATTTCAAGAGTTGAGAAAAGATTCTAGAATTAAAAGCATCAATTTCCTTCAATTACCATAATTAACTATTAACTAAAGTTTAAAATCATTCAAGCTACCACATTCAAACCATCACCATAAAACTCACAATAATTCAAGTGTGCAAAAATGTTTTTATTTTTTTTTCAACTTGGCCTATTCCCATACTTCAATGTGTCATTATCCATAATGTATTAAAAGCAGTAAAAGCACAAAGAAGTGGGAATAAGAGTACTCCCTTTGAGTTGGAAAAGGCCATAAACCCTTAATGCAACAATGGCAACTTCCTTTTTAAAGAATAAAGCAGCCCATCTTCAACCTACAACTAAAATACGTAAAAAGCCAATAAAGCCTACAAAACAAACTAACCAACAGATATTTAAAAATGAGAAAAACACAAAAATATAAAATGATATGGATGGGGTGTCTCCCTTCAAACCCTTAGTTAAGGTCATAAACTTGACCCTTAATATATTTGACGTCATCCATTATCGAATAAATGCTTAAGTCCAACAAAAAATATGCATAAACTCTATGAAGAGCTTGGACCAGCTTTCTTTGAAGTAGGCTTATAAACAACACGATGCTCCAAAGCTTCCAAGAGGTGGAACAGCATTGCGTTGAAATCATACTCCAATATCCACACTTTTTTTTTAACATCGTCCTTCTCCCAGGATAATCTCCGTAGTGGATTAGGCAATGGTGGTGGAGACTTTACATCCTACTTATCACCTTTCACTTCTAGCTTGCTTGTCCACAGCTCATTCAACAAGATGACATCTTGTGGATTTTCTTCTTCTTTCTTCTCTTCTTCTTCTTCCTTCATCTACAAAAGGTTAGGAAAAGAAAGCAAAACTTGGTCAATAATAATAAAAGAGGTATTACTTTCCATAGGAGGTTGTGTACCCTCCTTCTTTTCTTAAACTGACTCTTTTTCTTCCCCCTGCTGCTCTTGCTCTTCCTCTCTTACTTGAGGGTTCTCCTATAGTTCTCCATTCTCTGATAGAATAGTTCACATCTCCTAAGTATTACTCTCATGTTGGCTAAGAACGCTTGTAGATACTTGGGCTTCTATGCTCTGAACCACTTTAGCTAATTAACTTACTTGATCTTCCAGGTCCTTCAAGCCACTCCTCATTTCCTATTGGAATTGAAGAGTGCTTGTCACCAAACTCTTTACAATCTCCTGCAATGACATCCCATCAGCTTGTGGTGGCGTTGATGGAGATGGATGCACATAGCAGAAATGTGCATGATCTTGGTAGTATCTGGGTGGAAAATCAAATTTTTATTACTGCGTATCCTACAAAATAGGACACGTACAGAAAAGATAACCCAAAAATGAACAAACCTCACATACCTTGCTTAATCTTCATCCATTGGTACCTGTGCAACTAATGATGTGAAATTCACCACTTGATGCTCCAATTTGAAAGTAGCAAGATATTAGAACTCATTATCATAATAAGGAGAGTAAGAAAAATCAGAATGAAAAGTATGCTAATAATGATCCATGTCGCGAAAAGATTATTAAAATCTGAAAAAGCTATTAAACTAGACCAAACAGAAGATAAGATGACCAAAAATAGCAAAAACAAAAAACAAAAACAAATACAACAAAAGAAATAGCAAAAACACAAGTGTTAGCTCCCTGGCAACGACACTAAAATTTTGATGAGTCGTTACAAACTATCAAATAAAAATACCTAACTAAAATTAACTATATAGCTAAGTTAAGTTAATGTCGATCCCATAGAGAACGGGTTGTATTTAGAAGCTATTCCTAAGGTTGCGCTAAAATAAAAACAGCAAAAAGAAAATAAAAACAATCCCTAGACAAGAAGACATTTAAACTAAATGGAAAGACAAATAACAAAAACAAAATACTAAAGAAACAAACTATAAAGAAACAAATAACAATAAAAGACATATGGGCAGAAGATATATCTGAGATTTAAGATTTATAATTGATCCTTAAAATAAATAAATTGCAATTAGTCTAAGATGTTAGCCTATATATTCAAACAAGCACTTGAATCTTATGTGCCACCAATTTTAGATAAGTCCTAAAACTTACCTCTAATCATGCGATAGCCTAGAAAAAGCTCTCTAGATTTAACAATGCAACTGCTTTACATACTAGGGAATAGCTACCCTAAGCCATAATCATATAAGCTTGGATTATGTATCCTAGAGAATTGGAATACTAAGCTAAGTTGATTAAGTTCACTAACAAAATCAATTAGCCTATTGCTACCTATGGAAATCACTAGGACTATTACGTATCATAAGTTCATTCATAACAATAGAAATAGAAATTAAACCCAGGATGGACAATCCTATGAATAAATCCCTAGTTCATGTCATTGAACTAGAATTCCAATTTAATCCTAACCTCAATTATAATACCCAATTAATTCCTAATCAACTCTCACAATTATTAAGCTAAAATTCCATCAATAACTTCCAACCTAAACACAACCTAAGCTAACATAAAAAATTACTTGAAATAAATAATAAACTAACAATAAACATAGTAAATGGCTGAAAAATAAAAACAAACACCACTATGTTAATAAAAGCCATAAGATTCCATATAATATTCAAGCATAAACTCTTTATAAATGGAATCATAACCAAGAAAAACACCAAAAACAATAAATATTAAAAGCTTAGAATATGAAATAAGGAGTGAAATAATTAAAAGAACAAGAAAATACAAGCAAACCAACTAAAAAACTAAGAAAGAAAACTACAAAAACTAAGAAAAATGAAGAAGAACGGTGTGGCTAAGCTAAACTATGAAAATGAAAATGAAGCACCTTTTACTATATGATGCCGGTTACATATATATATATATATATAGCTATATAACTCTTAGGGTTACGTGCTTCTCAACCAAAAGCTCCTCTCTATGCAATGTGTTGCCATTTTGCAAGGTTTTAAAAGCTTTGATTTTGTCTTCTTCTTTGCCAAACTACACGTGTCCCTCTCCAAGCTTTCTTAAATGCTTCTTGACTCTTTTTGTCTTATTTGGAAAGCTTTCTTAAGCTTGTATTTTTGTCTTTATTGAACCAAGGGTTGGTTCCACCTTTTTTTTATGATTAGAAAGTTTTTCTACTAATATGTTTGTAGAGTTTGCTATATTTATTTAGTATTTGGAGTATATGTGATGAATAAGTAATTAAGTTGGTAATTTAGTAAAATTTGTGTAACTTATGTAAGTTATGGAATAATGTTTTAGATAAAGGTTATGTAAAATTAAGTTTTATTAATTGAATAAGTATGTAGATAAAGTGAATAAAATTTTTTAGATTATTGTGTTAAGGAAATTTGGTAAGCTAGATGAATTAATTATGTTAAGTTTGTATAATTGTGTAAAATGTGTTAATATTTGATTAGTATTATTTTTTTATAATAAAATATGTTTAATTGGGTTAAGAAGTAAATGGAACTAGTTTTCAATGGATATATTAATATTTGTATAAAGTTTGGAAGCTAAATTATTGAATAAGCTTAGTTGATCTCTAAAATCTATATAGCTGACTTGGGAAAGGACGTAAGCATACTTCTAGAGCTCCAAATGCTATGAAATTTTACATGCTATTAGAAAAATGTGTCAAGAAGATACCCACCAAATTTCAAGTGGTGCTGCAAACTGGCAACACGGGCATCAGTCAATCGAATGAGTTTTTGTAGGACATCGATTGACCGAATGAGGTGTAGGTCAACCGAATGAAGCAATAGGTCAATTAAATGAGACCATCGGTCAATTGAATGACCATCAGTTGACTGAATGATTTGGTTGACCAAACATGAAGATTACGTAATGGTAACTCTGCAACGGGCAGATTTTTGACAGATATATTATTAAATGAGAAGAATGTTGGAGCAACGGTTATTTGGTCTTCGAATGAGTATAAATAGGTTTATTTTATATTGTTTATGCATGAAGAAGTATCCAAGAAGTATTGAAAGTGTTTATGTATTATTATTGAGTATTTTTTAGTGTTTATGAGCTTTTGGTAAAGTTGAAGTTGTTGTATTTTTTATGGGGTTATTCCTAAGCCTTAAAAAAGGGAGAGTGAAAGGTTATCCTAGAGCCTTGAAAAAGGAGTGTACTGTATATTGTGTATTCTTATTAATTGCAATAAGAACAAAATCTCAACAATGGTGTTGAGGACTGGATGTAGGGCAAATGAACTGCTCCGAACTAGAATAAATAGTTTGTCTTTTCTTCCCTTTCTCTTTTATTTTTATGCATTTAATTTTGTTGTTTAATTTATTATTATTTTTTAATTTGTATAATTAAATTATTGCTTAGCTTCCGTGTTTAATTAAAATTGATAAAATGACTTAGATTTAATAAGATTAGAAATAATTTTTTAAGAACCTAATTCACCCTCCTTTTATATGTCATATAGGGCCAACAGTCTTCAATTAGTGGACACATGCCCTCTACTCACCAAAGGAATGCTTTGCTTCTTAAAACGTTTGGCTCTCTACTAAAAGGCTTTGTTGGGGTCTATATATTTTGGCTCTCACCCGAGAAACATTTCTCCTGGTTTTGTAATTATATGCATTGTTCTATGTGTTTTTCCAAGTTTTTCCATCCTTGCTTCTTTACAACATTATTTTTGCTCCATATTGAAAACTTTTAAATGTAAGCTTAAGTCACATCCTTCTCCTTTTAAACATTGTTGCTCCTTTGCTTTTCCTTTTTTTTCTATAATTGAAATAATATTCAACTTTTGCTCCATAATTCATCAAAAAGGAGTAACATGTTCATTAAGTAAAATATAACACAAATTAAGTATTTTTGAACAAACAATAGGAATGAAAATACTTAAATTTGCATATTACAATACAATAAAATTCATCCCTATCAATCATCATTTTCTTTCTTAATAAATAGAGGTTATGTCTATCTTACCCTTAGAAAAGCCATTTTGCTCATTTAACCTTTTATACCAAGCTCTAGGAGCTTGTTTTAAACCATATAAAGATTTAAATCTTATAGATATGGTTAGGTTTGTCATAGTTCTCAAAACTAGGTGGTTACTTTACATAAACCTCTTCTAGGATAAAACCATTAAGAAATGCACTCCTGACATCTTTTTGATAAAACTTAAAGCCCATATAAGATGAAAATACCAAAAGTAGATTAATAGCCTCTAATTTAGCTATAGGTGCAAAAGTCTCCTTGCAATCAATCTCTTTTTCTTGATTATAACCCTTAGCTACTAATTTAGCTTTTTTTTCTCATAATGTTTCCTAATTCATCAAGTTTGTTTCTAAACACCCATTTAGTACCAATATTGTGATTATCGTTATTCCTAGGTACTATATGTCCAAACTTTATTCCTTTTAAACTGATTCAGCTCTTCATTTATAGGTAAAAGTTAACTTTTATCACTAAGACCTTTATCCATGATTTTAAGCTCTATATTGGAGATAAAGGTAGTATGGAAAAGTGTCTAAAATATGATCTAGCAACTACACCTATTTCAACATTATCTATAATTTGGTTTGGGGGAGGTGATCTTTCTTAAATCTCCACTCTCTAGGCAAGCTCCCATCTCTTATATTTTCCCCATTTGGTTTAACAATTGATTTACTAGGTATAAGGGGTTTTCTAGATTATCCTCTTTTTATTCTTCTATTCTTAATTTCTCCAAGTCCCTTAATAAACATCTATTAACATCTTTTACACTCTTTTTCACATCAAAGCGAAGTGATTCATCCAATACTACATACATAGTCTTTTCAATCATTATAATCTTTTTGTTAAACATCCTATAGGCTCTACTAGTGAAGGAATAAGCTAATAATATGCCCTCTTTAGATTCTACATCAAACTTACCAAAGTTGTTGCTAATGTTTAAAATAAAATACTTAAACCCAAAAATCTTAAAATATCTAACTTTGACTTTTTCCCATACTAAAATTCATAAGGAGTTTTATCTATATAAGGTCTTATGTTGACCTTATTGGATACATGGCTTGTACATGCTACAGTTGCTATCCAAAAATATTTAGGATTGCTATATTCATTCAACATCTTCTTACCATCTCTTGTAAAGTTATATTTTTTTTCTTAACAACTCCATTTTGTTAATGGGTCTTAAAGCTGAAAAATTATTTAAAAATATTGTTGTCCTCACAATATGCATCAAACATCTCATTCTCCAACTCCCTACCATGATCACTTATAATAGATAATATCATATAACATTTTTTTAATGGGAATCTCCTAACGAACTTAATAAAAGATGCGAAACATTCATCCTTACAAGCTAAGAACATTACCCAAGTAAACTTATTAAAATCATTAACTATTACATAAGTATACAAATTTCCACCTAAACTAGCAATTCTATAAGGATTAAAAAAATTCATATGTAAAAGTTTTAAAGGTCTACAAGTAGTTACCACATTTTTCTTCTTGCATGAACTCTTAGTTTACTTGTCAATTTGACATGCATCATACACCTTGTCCTTTTCAAACTTTTCCTTTCGTAGCCTATTTACCAGCTCCTTATTGCTTAGGTTAAAAAGATGCTTGCTTAAATGACTTAACCTTTTATATCACATCTAAGCTTCTTTATTCATGGACATGAATCACTTAACATCATTGTTAGAGAGATCACTTAAATCAATGGTATAGATATTCCCTTCTCTCTTTATAATGAAAACTATAAGATTATTTACAAACTTAAAAATTATGTAAGATTTTCCTTAAAAATTACCTTTGAAATACTTATGATAAAGTTGGCTAATACTTAATAAATTATATTTTAAATCATCTACTAAAAAAATTATTAATAATTATGTTTTTTTAATTAATTGTACCAATACCAATTACTTTACCCTTGGCACTTTCTCTAAAAGTGACATATCTCCCTTCTTTACTCTTTAATGATATGAATTGAGCAGCATCTCTCATCATATGCATAGAATACCCACTATTTGCATACCATTTGATACTCTTGAATTCTTATAAAATAAACAAATTTATTTTACTTTAGATACTCACATTAATTTGGGTCCTTGGGGGTTAAACATCTTTCTACTTCTTATTCCATTTAGTGTATTATGAAACCTCATTTGTTTACTAAAACAAAAATTTTCAACATGACTAAATCTTCCACAAAAATTAAAAAAATATATGGAACATCATATAAATGCATATATGGCTTAAAGTTGTTCCTATATGCTTTTCTAAGTACATAATTCCTAAAATTCCTTCTTTCATAAGGTTTTAGACTAGAATATAAATAAGGCATGTTCCATAACTTAGAATAAGCATAGAGGGACATTTCTAGATGATTAAAAATGAATTTTAGGTGTATGAATATAAGCTAACCGAATTTTTCTAGTTGATGGCCTATATGCTTTCTTTTGAACTTTTGCATTTACAAAGAAGTTATGTCTATTTTTAGAAGCATGCACATTCACCCTAGATGTAAGCCTTAATGAATACCTAAAAGAACTATTGTTTTTCCCTAGGTTGAATTCTAGATATGGATGCACCAGTGTCAAAAGATGGCCTAGGAGTATGCTCTTCATCTGGGTTCTTTTCCCTCACAAGGTAATCTTGACATTAGGAGTTACACTAATTTGAGTGAAACCTAATCCATGCATATCATACACTAATTCTATCTAACTTCTTATTTCTTTTATTGAATTTTTCTAAAGATTCCTTTAATTCATTTACCTCATTTTTTAATGTTTCACTTTAATGAATAAGCTTCTTTCTATCACTATCAACAATTATAATCTTAGCTTCTAAATCATTAAGATCTTTCTTTAATCTATCATTCTCTAATCTAATTTCATTAATCAAATTCAAATATTTCTTGTTTTTTTAAGATAGTTCTTCTTTTTCAAATTCACACCTTCTATACATCTAACCAAATCATCATAAAGCAATTCATATTTAACATCATTATTTGCATCATTATAAAAGTATAAAGTAGAAGGTACCTGATCATTCAATGTCATAAGAAAAATTTTAAAAGTTTCTTCTCGAATTTCTCATGTTTTGATTCTCTTGAAGTCTCCCATAA
This sequence comes from Pinacopodium congolense, assembly GCA_028565735.1. Lineage (NCBI taxonomy): Eukaryota > Viridiplantae > Streptophyta > Magnoliopsida > Malpighiales > Erythroxylaceae > Pinacopodium > Pinacopodium congolense. The sequence goes on from JAOXYD010248259.1 coordinate 15,949, forward strand.
TATGGCCTTTAAAGCTTCCTCATCTTTCTTTACTACTTTTCCTTCTTTTACTTTTTTCTACTTCTTTCTTCCTTTTCACTCTCCTTGAAAAGTGGGCATTGACTCTTTAAATGGCAAAATTTTCTACATTAAAAAAATAAAGTTGGTAGGTTATTTTCTTTTAATTATTCTTACCTTGGTCTCTTATTTTAGAGTAGCCCTTATTTTTCAAGACCTTCTTGTACTTCCTTGTAAGAAGAGTTATTTCATCTTCAATATCATATGAATTTTTCTTCTAATAACTTTGCTCCTCTTTTATGGTCTTGAATGCCAAGTCCTTTCTTTCTAAAGTCACTTTCTCTTCCTTGATCTTAGTCTCAATAGGCCTCATTTCCTATGTGAGAAAAGAACCCATTATTTCTTCCAAAGGCAATATCTTTAGGTCTTGCACCTCTTATGAGAGTAAAGTTTGCTTCTTATTCCTTAGGCAAGGACTTAAGAATTTCTTTTACAAGGTCAACATTTGAATATGATTTTCCTATACACTTTAATTCATTTATAATGTCAATAAATTTAGTATATTGATAGGGGTCAAATTGATATGATTTTCATGGTTAATTTGTTGAATTATGACCCCTAATTCAGTGTTTCATTGT
>JAOXYD010248269.1:0-16582 GCA_028565735.1 Pinacopodium congolense
AACAATCACCTTAATCCAAGTTAATATGGACAAAATTTTTTAAAAGGAAAAATAATATATAAAAGTTCTTTACTATTATTGAGTAGTTGCATAATGCACCTTCAATCCTAACAAATAGGATGAGGAGCTCTTCCAACTCTTTGTATAAGAATGGTTGTGTACATCCATATGTATTTGAATAGGATTTCTTGATAATTGTTGCTAAAATTAACATCTCCTTCAATTTGTCAAATGCCACCTTGCACCTCGTCGAACTCAAACATAACATCTTATTTTTAAAACACAAGAGTTGAGTGATTTGGAAAGATCTTTTCTAAAGAATCGATAGAATCCTGCATGTCCAATAAAAGAGCAAATTTTCCACATATTTGTAGGTTAAGGAAAAGATTTAATCACATGTTTCTTATCTTTATCAATTTCAATTCTATTAGAAGATAAAATATGATTAAGAATAATACCTTGATTAGCCATTAAGTGACATTTATCATAGTCTAAAATAAGGTTTGTTTCTATGCATCTTTTAAGCACTCTAATGAGGTTAATCAAGCTCGAAAGATTACAATATACTATAAAATTATCTATAGATACTTCTATGATGTTCTCTATATATTTTGAAAATATCTTAATCATACACCTTTGGAACGTGGCAGGAGTATTACACAATCTAAATGACATTGGTTGTTAATTAAAAGTATCAAACAAATAAGATGGTTTTTTCTTGATATTAAAGTGTAATTATAATTTTGATGAAAACCTGAATAACCATCAAGACAACAATAATTGGTGTAATCTACTAATCATTCAAGAATTTGATTAATAAATGGAAGAGGAAAGTCATATTTTCTAATTGATGAATTTAACTTCCTATAATTTATGCAAATCTGCCATCCATCATAAACACTGGTAGGATTTTTTTATTACTATTACACTTGTCTTTTTTAAGATAACTTGGCCACTTACTATCTACAATTGGATATATCAAACTAGCATCGAGAAATTTCAAAATCTCTTTCATTACTACTTCCATCATTGGTGAATTTAATTAGCATTAGGTTTCTCTAGAAGGCTTGGAACTTTTTTTTTGATAATATGCTATGCATAGATGCAGTAGGGCCTAATTTTTTAATATTATCTATAATCTATCCAATAGCTTCTTTATCCTCTCTAGACACACAAATCAAATTTTCCTCTTCTAAAGTAATAAGTTTGTTAGATATTATTATCGAAATGGTTTCTTGCTCTCCTAAGAATGAATACTTTAGATATTGAGTTTGTTAGATATTATTATTAGAAGTGTTTCTTCTTCTCTCAACAAAAAGTACTTTAAATGATCGGAAAAAAGTTTTAATTCCAAATTTAGTGCATGTACAATAGAAGGAAGAAGTTTTTTGTAAGAAATAGGTAGCTTAATATAAGACAGATCATACCTTATAGGTTTAAATGTCTCTATGTTATTGGTAGGTTTAGTCTAAATCATCACAACTAATGACGAAATTAAGCAAATGAACACACATGTTCTTAAAGCACTTCTAAACAAATTATTATGACAAGTATACCGGTCAAAAACTAATAAAGTGGAATATTTTTAAGAATCTATATGTAATACTCATAGGGAAAATATAGGAGTACTAGGTCACCCAAATTATAATTATCTAGAGTGCTCAAGATTGCTAAATTAAAAGGGTTAGAATTACTAAATTAACCTAAAGCTTCAAAACAATGCAAAGGTATCCAAATTTCTTTAAAGATTACCAAATTGAATAATTAGCTAAGGGTTAGGCTTTAAATGATCCAATTAAGTTATGGAAAGGTTGGAATGCCTAATCTAGGGTCTTTACTAATTTAAGACAGAGCTATGCTCAAGTCAATACCTTATCACTAACATTGCTATTCTATGGGTTGGTCCACCTATATATATTTATATAGAAATTAGGTATAAAGTTCAAGAAGTGTAACTTAAAATTTCCCATTTTAAGATTGACACTCTCATGATTAATTAAAGTTGGTTATTCATCAATTAAAATAATGTTGTTTACTAATTTTTCCAATGATTAAAGTAGATTCCTGGGATCCTTAATCATGTATTAATTTTATCTTAGGTGGCCAATTCAAGATAAGCTTTGAACATTGAAAATAAACCAAGATTACCATCCAACATATGCTAAGAGCTTAATTAATCCTTTTAAGAACATATTGTTAGCTTAAATTCAAATTAAAAGTGCATATATATCAAAGAATAATAAGAATCAAACTCAAACCACATGTTCTTGAATATATGTAAAGGAAGAGAATGAAATAAGAGCTTTAAGGGTTTAGATTAAACCAAATGATTCTCCAAAGTGTTATACATCCTTTAATCACATTTATAAACACTTGGAATCCTTAGAAACAACCTAAAAATTTCAAATACAAAGGTAGGAAAAAAATAGAAAAGAAAAACCTAACTTAGAGAAAGAAAAAGAAAAAATAAGCTAAGATTTGATTTTGCTACCCTAAAACTATGTTTTAATTATGGGAAGTTGTTTTCTGAAGCTTCATGTATATGTCTAAAGCAAGTTGGAAGCAAGTGGAGCAAATAGAAGCCAATTAGAGAAGAGAGCTAACTTGAAACATCTTAATTGCTACGTAAACTGCACTTGAAAAGGAATTAAATGACACTATTATACCCCCATCGTTTGCCTCGACAGATTGACTTAAATAGCAGTTCTACATAGTTAAATGATGGATTATATGAACCCATCATTTTACTCATGATTTCAAAATTTTCAGCAGGATTTTCCACATTTCTCATCCTTCAATCTTTAAAATATAAATTAAACATGTGCAGAGATAAATCAAACACTTGAATACCATTTTTTTTTGATAAATCAGAATTAGATTAATAAAAAGAGCAATTCTTTACAAGAAAAAGAGATCTAAGCCATCTAAAGGAAAACAACTAACCAAGATAAAAACTATGTTGAATTTGGGGCAAATGTGCATTAAAAATCAATGGAAAACATTATGAATTACCTAATAACTTCTGCACACTTAATCATTTGCTTGTTCTCAAGAAAATCAATCTATCATCAATTTCAAAACATATAATCTTTAGGAAAATAACCAATTTATCAAACATTGACATTGAAAATTTGTCCTTAATCATTCAGCCATCAAATAATTCATCAAGATACCATATGATAAATCAAGCATGGTAATTAACAACCTACTTAAAATAACTTCATAGTCTTTCAAACTTCAAACTAAGTTGCAAAACTCATTTCCATACATAAAATGAATATTCACAAGGTAAAATGAATCATCCTGTAACCAAAATAATATCTTTTATTCGTTAAATACAATCTTAAGCACAAATGTGAGCTTTTATGACTTGGTTAAGAAGTCATTTAATCTTTTTATGCGAAGATGAACATTTTATCATGAACATGCCCAGCTACTCAATTCAATCACCTCACATCAACTGGCTACTAATACTACTCTTTAACTTCAACCAATTAGTTTGAAGCCAGTGGAGTGAATGAAAACTTGCTCACTTTTTCACTCTTTCACATTTTAGAACATTTTTTCATTTTTCTGTTCATTCTTTCTTTTTTCATTTTAGCTTTAAAAAGATATGAAAATTTCTAAAAGAAGTTCCAAACCACTTTGGAATATGCATTTTATACATGGAAAATCATAATGCTCATTAAGTATTCATCATTCAAAACATGAAGCAATCCAAGTTCATTGTTAATTAACATGATTAAGTAAGAACATAACATCTCAAATTTTAGAAATAATCAAAATCAAAAAGAAAAAATTACCAATAATGTCAATCAAAATTGAAATTTTTTTCCATAAATTATAAATTGTCTTGAAAAAGATGTAAAATAATAAAATTGCAGACAAATAAACATAAGTGTGAAAAAACCTACCCCCTCCTAATACATAAATTAAACATTATCCTCAATGTTCATAAAATCAATAAGAAAGCACAATCTAAGAGAAAAGGGAACAGAAAGTATCCAAATAATAATGATAATATCGCTTTAAGATCCACCAGGGTATACTTTGAAATTTGCTCAAAATGATATACAAGAATTGATGTAGCATCTACAAATCCATTAAGAGACCATCAAAGTACCAAAAGAAAGATAAATATTGGCCATGCTCTATTAAAGCAAATATGATCAAAGAAAAGCAAGGAGCATAAAAAAAATGAAACCAAAGAAAAGTACACCAAAGCACACGAAATCCTACTTCTATTATTGGGTTACCTCTCAACAAGCACTTCTTTAAGGACTTTTAGCTAGATCTTACTATTAAGGAATCTTTTATCTAATCTTTAGCTCACCATTCAACATACTGTCTTCATGATTTAAGTAAGGGTAATAAATTTCCAAGGACCTTTATACCTTTAATTAGGTGGTTAAAATCATCACAAATCCTACCTTTGAAGAGAAATAATGCATGGCTCTTACCCTTAACAAAGTATCATAGTAAAAATTGAAAAATTACCACTTTTGGCCTAGGATTTAAAGTAGTAACACTTAAAAAATCAATTATATCAAATGTAACCTTAATTATCTCACTTTTAAGAATCAAATCTTTAACTTTTTCATCAAACTCCTTTGATTCAATTATAAGCTCCTCCTATCTCCACTTATGGCATCACTCATATCATCTTGTTGAAAATTAATGGCTCATAAGTGATGGTTTTCTAGTTCACTAATGGGTTATTCCTTAACACCAAATATGTTAATCATAAACTCATTCATTGCTTTAACCAAGATTTTTTTACTTTGAAGAGTTGTTTCATCATTAATGCACTCAAAAATTTCATCATCATTATTTTCAAAGGAAATTGAAAACTCTTTCGCACCATTATGTATGTCATAAGGTTCTAACTTGGTTCTAATGTAGGGTTACCATCTAGTTGAAAAGGAGAACAATCTCTAATTGACCTTTCTAACTGCTCTATTTTGGACTCTAATTGTAGTTTTAGATGGACCTTATCCCTAGGTCTACTTTCTTTTAAGAGTGATTACAATTTTCCAACCTCTCGCATTAAATCTTTCATTTTAATTAATTTTTCAATCTTGGCTTCATGATCAAAAGAAGGTTTAAAAGGTTACCTAAGGGATCATTCAAAATGATATTGGAAATGGGGCAATTGAAAAAGAACAAAAAGATGGTTCAAAGTGAGAAGGATTTTTCCAAGAAAAATTAGGGCAAGGTAAATGATCACTGGCATAGGATTCAGAATATTTTGTATTGTGGTTTGCCAAACTACTTGCCCACTTATAGATTTCCTCTTTTAGCTCATACCATTTCCCATCTTGCAAATGATCATATTGCCTACACATCTTTTGATGACTAAAGGAAATAAAAAAAGATGTTCCAACACATAAACTAAACATTAAAAAAAACACAGAAAGAATAAAAGAAAATAACACAGAAAACAAATAAGAAAGAAAAATCAAATCAAAATCAACTTGTGTTTGATCATGATTAATCAAAGTTTGGTTATTCATTGATTAAAATAATATTTTTTACTAATTTTTCCAATGATTAAAAAAGATTTCTCGAATTCTTAAATATCCATCACTTTTATCTCGAGTGGCCAATTCAAGATAAACTTTAAGCATTCAAAATAAAGAAGGATTACCATCCAACATGTGTTAAGAACTCAATCAATTCATTTAAGAACCTGCCCTTAGCTCATATTCAAATTAAAAGTGCATAAATAATCAAGAACAATAAAAATCAAACTAAAACCACATGTTATTGAATATATGTAAAGGAAGAGAATGAAACAACATATCAAAGGGTTTAGATTGAACCAAATGATGCTCCAAAGTATTATATAACCTTTAATCACATTTATAAACACTTGGAATCCTTAAAAACAATATGAAAACTCCAAATACAAAGCTAGAAAATAAAACAGAAAAGAAAAACCTAACCTAGAGAAATAAGAAGAATAACCAAACTAAGATTTGATTTTACTGCCCTAAAACTATGTTCTAATTGTGTGAAATTAGTTTCTAAAACTTCTTATATATGAATAAAGCAAGTTGGAAGCAAGTGGAGAAAATAGAAACTAATTTAAAAAGAGAGCCAACTAGAAAAATCTCAATTGCTACCTAAACGACACTTGAAGAGAAGTTAAATAATGCCATTATACCCCAACTGTATAACTTCATAGAATGACTTCAACGGGGGCTCTACATAGTTAAATGATGGTTCAGTTGAACTCATCATTTTACTTCTAATTTCAAAATTTATGCTGCATTTTCCATATTTCTTGTATTTCAATCTTTAAACTGCAAATTAAACATGTCCAAAGGTAAATCAAACACTTAAATACCAAATTTAGGAAAATGTGCATTAAACATCAAAAGAAAACACCATGAATTATGCACCTAACACTTTAATTTATAGTTTGCATCTTGAAATTGGAATCTATCATAAAATTCTCCTTAAATTTCTTTAATCCTTCAACAAAAATTTTTGTTAAGTGTATAGCTAATCATCATAATCAATTCCAATATTTCTTATGCTAAAATGTAACAACATCTATTAAAAAATCAGATGACACATCACTAGCATTATAAATATTAAATTTAATAGTTTTACCATTAAATTCCATAGTGGGTGTACCATTATGCATATCGATTTTTGTCTTTGATGTTTTAAGAGATGACCTCCCTAATAAAATTAATGTCAGTTAAACGAATCACTTTCTTCTATATCAAACATATAAATGCAAACAATGAAAACCAAGCTATTAACTTATGCTATAACATCCCCTAACACTTCCTCAAAAGAGATACATTAGACCTATCAATAAGTTGAATAATCAAATATGTTTTTATTAATGAAAAATATTCAAAGATGAATAAATAGCTAGAGATATGATATTTTTTGAAGTTCCTTGATCACACATTGCTCCCCCAGTTCCAACGTGACCTATTTTACAAGTTATATTAAGCATAACTGGGTCCATGCAATTGGGAGGTAATTATATTTAGATAACAGATGGCGTTGTTCCATACACTTATCTTTTCATTAACCTTGAACTTCCTTAATTGGTGCACAATTCCTTGAGACAATTAACGTAGCAAGGTATTGCTTAATTAGGTCAAGTAAAGGAATATTTATCTCAACCTAGTGACAGGTCTAAAGAATCTTCTCCTCTTTTTTGTTTTTAAGATTTAGCTAATCTCACAAAAAGGATGATTTGTCATGAATTCTATTCATTTTTCAATATTATGTCCTTTAAGCTTATCGATTTGATGTTAGAGGTTAATCACTTTTTTTTTTTTGCTCTCTTCTTCTAAGGCATACTTATAACTTATCTTGTTAGGTTGCTTCAACTCCCTTTCATTTCTCAAGGTTATCGTACTAGCATTTTGTTTTGGATTAATAATAATTTAAAAAGGCAATTTACCTTAAAATTCCAATCTTCTCATAAAAGATTCCAGTGGACTCATTTGATTTCAAACTATAAATGTTCATTCTTGTCTCTTATAGAAATATTTTTGTGTTAGTTGTAAATGATTTAACAATTTCTTCAAGAGACATAGTTGGTATTAATAAGGTTGTTACGGTGAAATCGATGGCTATGTTGAAAATGCTAAAAATTTCCTGGCCTTACTTTATAACTAAAGTTATTATGATCCCTCCATTGTAGGTTATAAGTATTTAAATAGGAATCATACTTTCTTTGTAGTGGGCCTAGAAATCCTCCAATCATATTTGAATTTTCATGGAAATCTTCTTGAAGTGCAGGGCATATCTTAGTTAGTTGTCCAGGATCAATACAAATTTCTTTCACATTTTTTAAATATAATTATTGTATAGTTTCATGTTTAAGGGAAGATACAAAAGTGAACCTTAGACCTCAAATAGTTTAAAATCAAATTAAGTATAATGTAACCCTAGGATCATTTTAAAAATAAGTAAAGGAGCATGACCCTAATTAAACATATTGATTAGCTATAAGAGGATTGATCATCATAAGTTGCCTTAATAAGATCATATTTGAAATCTTGACAAAGAAAAATAGCTCTATAAATTTATTCAATAATGTAATGATATTCCAAAGTTTTGGCTCAACATATTATAATACCGTAGTAACCCTAAACATTAACCTAATGGCAATATTTTAATTTTTATAATCAAAATAAACATAATGACTTAGACTTTCTAAAAGTGCAATGACACTTAAAGTGGGGAAGAGGTAAATAGGATCTTTACCTCTCTATTGAAATTTTGTCTTTTAGAGGAGGATAACGGTGTCTAGGCAAGGAGTAAAATGACACCATTTTAGTGAATCATTTATATCTATCTTCTCAAGGAGAAGAACGATGCTAGTAAGATGAGGAGAATGATGCCCTTTTTTAAGGGTTGTTTATCTTCTAAATTCAAATCAAAATGAGGTTCTTTAAATGTGGATCATTAAACCTGATATGTACCTAAGCCTTGCTTTGGATGCCCCAAGCCTCACCCTTCTTTCAAAATACATAGATAAGTGACTAATCTTAGTGATCCTTCACATTCTTCTAGAGCAACTTCCTCTTTTTGCATCTTTATGATCAATCTTTTAAGAGTTTGCTTCATACATTTAGACATTATTCTTGACATTGGACCTCTATTTCCTCTTAGTAGTTTATAATGATGGCAAACCACACAAATGAGTCTCCATCGTTCTCCCATTTTCAAAAGGATTGCTCCTCAAGTCACTTGTTTTATACAGTGACAAATTGGAAACATTTAAAGTAGCACTCACTTTAATATATTTTCTTGAAAAATCTAGCTTATAGGCTTTACCATTGATCCATTTGGTTGCTAGAAAGGTCCATTTTCATGATGGTACAACTTAAATTTCCATTATGAAGAAAATCTCTCCTTACACATATAAATCAAAACCCAATCATTAGGTTTAAAAATTACTTTCACGTCTCCCTTTTTGGCTTACTTTGCATGTTACTCATCCTTTCACTCTATATTGGCTCTAATCTTTACATGTGAATCTTTAACAATATTGACTTTATACTTTCCATCCAAATTAGAGCAATTTTTAGTAGACAAAGGTAAATATCCAGACGAGTTAATAAGTTAAAGCAATACACAATTTCAAAAGGAGAATATACAGTAGTAGAATGAATAGTTTTATTATAAGAAAATTCCACATATGGCAAACACTTCTCCGAATTCTTCAAGTTCTTTTAAATTATACCACGTAACAAAGTAATAAGGATCTTATTAACTGCTTCAATTTTATCATTGGATTAAGGATGTAAAATAGTAGAAAACAATAGTTATTTCCTAACTTGCTTTATAATGAACCTAAAAAATAAGTTAACAACTTAAAATCTCGATTACTGACTATTGTTTTAGGCAAGTCATGCAATCATACAATCTTTATAAAGAAGAAATTAGCTATATGTATGGCTTCATTAATTTTAGAACATGCAACAAAATATGCCATCTTACTTAATGTATCACTAATAACAAAGATACTATCCTTATTAACTTGTGACCTAGGTGACTCTAACATAAATCTATTAAATTATTAGTCTAAATTTTGATAGGAGTATACAAACCCTTTGGCATCACTTTTAATTTTTCTTATTAGCATGTTCAACATTTGCCACAGACATGTTATGCATCACATTTGATATTAGGCTAATAAAAATGTACATACAATATTTCTAAAGTCTTTTGCACACTAAAGTGCCTCACTAAGCCACCTTTTGATTAAGTAGAAAATCTTACAACTAATATGTGGGTAGACACAATTCATCTTTCATAAAAAAGTAATCGATGTGCCTATAATACTTAACATATACATAGTTAGAACTTGCATCCTATACTTGACCAAAATCAAAATCATTGGCATACAATTCCATAATAAACCCAAAGCCAAGTAATTTAGTTTGTAATGAAGTAAGTACTGTATATCTCTTTGATAATGAATTCGCATCAATTGTTTCCTTTCCATTCTTATACTTAATCACATATGGAAACACCTCTAAAAACTCTAGCTTTTGACATTTATCTTATTAAACTTATCTTAAGATTTTAGAATCATTAAATTCTTATTATCAAAATGAACAGTAAATTCCCTCAAGCATAAGTGATGCTACTATATTTGTAAAATCCTGACAAATTCGTTTACCTCCTTATTATAAGTAGGATAAATTAATGCTACTCTACTAAGCTTTTCACTACAATATGCAATTGGTTTAGAATCTTTCATTAAAACTCGTATACCAATTCTAGATGCAGCTGAGTTAATCTCAAATGCTTTACCAAAATTAGGACAATATAACAAAGATGTAATTGTAACTTATCTTTTATCAAGTTAAAGGCTCTTTTATACACTTCATTCCAGTTAACTACATCATTTTTTTCAGTCAGTTCATTCAATGGGGTAACGTCCTTTACAAATATATTATAACAACTTGCTAATCCAAAAAAGCTTATGACTTTATTCCCATTTTTATGTCTAGGCCACTCTTTAATCACCTTAATCTTGTCTTCATCTACATTTACACCGTACAAACTCGCAACAAAACAAAGAAACATAATTGACTTCATGTAAAACACGAACTTCTTAAGGTTAGCATATAATTTGTGCTCTCTTAAAGTATTAATCACAGTATGCAAATATTTACGTGTTGATCAATATTGTGGCTATATACTACAATATCATTAAAATAAAACATAACAAAATTTCTAATGCAAGAATGTAAAAACAAGATTCATTAATCTCATAAAAAATACTAGGTGCATTAATTAACCCATAAGGCATTACTAACCACTTATACAAACCAAGTTTAGTATTAAATGAAATTTTCCACTCATCACCCTCTTTCCTGTGAATGTGATAGTAACCATTTTTTAAATTAATATTAGCGAACAAACTAGGCCCTTGGAACTCATAGAGAACAAATTAGAACCATGAAACTTATAGAGAACAAATTATAACCATGTAAGTCATTAAGCATATTATCTAACCTAGCGATAAGATACTTATATTTTATAGTGATTTCGCTGATGGCTTAGCAGTGCACATACATATGCCACATTTCATCTTTCTTAGGCACAAAAATAACAAGGCCAAAACATAGGCCAAAACTCTCCCTTACAAATCACTTTTGTAATAACTCATCAACTTGCCTCTAGATCTTCTATTTCACCTTAGGATTTGTCTTATAAGCTAGCCTGGTAAGAATTGATGCTCTAGGAGCAATATCTTGTATGAGAGGTAATCCATATGACATCATCATTGGAAACAAATCTTTGAATTCCTATAATAAGAAGATAACTACACTCGACAAAGATGAGTTAAGATCATTAGTTAAAAAATAAGATATCTATTGAACCAGGAGAGGTTTTAACTTGTTTTAATGATGAAAAAATAGTCTTGATACTAATGCTTTATTATGTTTAAATTTTTCAAAAGAGAGGTATATTGATGAAGTGATGAATAAATGACTTATAAAGTTTTGAAATTAAAATGGAGTTTATGATGATTAAGTGAAAATCACTTAAAGTGGAAGACCAAGATAGAGTTTTTATAGGTTGAATATTGTAATTTTTTATTTAAGTTTTATTTAGACTCACTTTTCTATTTAAAGGGCTCATTCATTGCATAATTTCATTCATATTTAGAATATGCACCTAGGATGCAGCATCAAGAGGAAAATGTAGGGAGAATAATTTTAAAATAATTCTCTTAATGAGTAAAAAATTTTTGGGAAATGTTTTGATATATGTGTGAGCTAATAATTTTTTTGATGTTTTTGGAATTGGTTTAGATTGATTTAAAAGTGTTTAATTATGTTAAAAAAAAGTTAAAAGCTAGTTTGTATAAAAATTGGTCGACTAGAGGATTTCATGCGGTTAACCAATGTGTTATTTGTTGTCTTACTAGTTAATTAGTGATATGTATCGGTCAACTAGTGATGCATGTACTATTCAATTGATTTAGCAAGAATCACTCGCCAACAAGAAAAGCCTAATGGAAAAATAAATTTAATGAGTTTTAATGTTTCACAATCGTTATAAATGGCTAGTAGGCTAATTTTTCACTATAAATATGTGCACTAGGGAGTCTGTTAATCATTCAAGAGTTGTAACAAATGCATACAACTGATTTGAGACATTGTTTATGAGATTTTGTTAAATTTAGAGTTGGTTTAAAAAAAAAGTTTTGACAATTTGTTTACGCATACATTTTAAGTAGCTTGTGAGTCCTTATCAAACATTTTAAAATCCAAGTCATACATTTTTAAGTATACTTGTGAGGGTTGTATGTTAGAGAATTGTGACACTGTGAAAGGTTACCCTAAATCCTTAAAAAAGGAATAATCAAGTTGAACATTTTTTTTATGATAGTGAAATATCCAACGGAGTGTGCATATACGAAGAGATTGTCACCAAATCACTATGAAAATTGGTTTGTGCATTCTTTTCCTTATCTTTTTACCTAAAGCCTTACATTTTGTAAATTGTTTATATTACTCTTTACTTTGTTGATATTGCTTATCGTAATTGTTATTAATCTTTCGTAATAGTTTAGAGGTCTTTGTGAATTTAGGATTCATTAAGTTAGAAAATTTTTAAAGAACCTAATTTACCTCCCTAGGTGCTAAATACCAACAAAAGGTATCAATGCCTAGGTCTCACATAGTTTAATTCTAGTGAATTAGTGAGAAAACATATGACACACACGAATTCGTTTACCCCCTCCAACAACGTTGAAGGATAAATCGTAAGTAAGGTTACTTTGATTTAAATGACTACCTTCATTGGAAAATTAGGATAAGGTGTTTCCTTATAACCAATAATGTTAAGTTATGGAAAGTAGTATCACAAGAGATACCCATGCCCTTAAAAATTGTAAGAAACAAAGGATTACCTAAAACTAAGGATGAGTGAGATACTAGTGATGAGAAATTAGTATTCCTAAGAAATAAAGCTATGCATATATACCCTTGGTAGAAATGAATTCAGTAGTGTATTAATATGTAAAACTATCGATAAGATTTGACATACCTTAGAGATAATTTATGAGGGAACAAACTAAGTAAAAGAAATAAAAATGAGCATACTAAACCCTTTAATATGATCTTTTTCACATGTTATATGATAAGTCTATATCTTCCATATATGCAAGGTTCATTGATATTATTAATGTACTAAGAGGTCTAGGTAAGACCGACTCTAACGTTAAACTTGTAAGAAAGATTCTTATGTCACCTCTGAAGTTATAAGAGGCCAAAGTGAAAGTCATCTAAAAAATCAAAGACCTAAATGTCCTGCTACTCAATGAGCTAATTACTTACCCCTTAACATATGAGGTGAGAATAAAGGGGACATAAAAGGAAGAGAATATGAAAGAGTAAAAAAGATCATGGCATTTAAATCATCAACAGAGGTGTATATTGATGATGAAGCCTCCACAAGTGGAAATGAGGATAAAGATATAACCCTACTTATAAGAAGCCTCAAGAGATTTCTAAAGAGGAAGACATCCACAAGAAGAAGGGACTCAAGTGAAGGTAAATATAATACTAATAATAAATTAGCTAACCTTAAGTTTCTTGAAATTAAGGAAGTAGGAGACATATGAAGACAATGCCAAATCCTCAAAAAGAAAGAGAAAAAGGAGAGAAAGAAACAAAGAAAAAGAAGTCTTTGAAAGCTACAAGGGATGATTCAAGACAAAGAAAAAGAAGGCTTTGAAAGCTACAAGGGGTGATTCAAGACAAAGAAAAAGAAGACTTTGAAAGCCACAAGGAGTGATTCAAATGAATTTGAAGGAGAAGAATAAGTGGCATACATGTATTTCATGGAACATAATAAGATACCATCTTTCTCCATCTTTAATAGTGATAATGACTATGATGTAGAGTTTATTTATGATGAATTAAAAGAAAATTTAAAATTATTGACTAAGAAAAATAATAAAATTTCCATTAAATGTAAAAAAAACTTTGAAATTGTTGAATGAATGAAAATTGGGAAATGAGAAATTTAGACATGATCTAGAATCAAGGAATGTAGAAGATAATGATAGATAAAAATTGATAAATGAAAATGCATTACTAAATAGAGAAATAGAATTCCTTAAGGAATCATTAGCAAAATCTAAAAAAGGAAATGAGAAATTAGAAACAATGCTAGGAGCACAAAAAATGGATAATGATGAATAAAGGTTAAGTTATACTAGTGATAATGGACCTTCAACTAGTAAGATCATTTTTATAAAAGGGAAGAACTTAGAAGATGAACCTATACTTAGAAAATATGATTACAATGCATCCACAAGTACAACAAAACCTAGGAAAAGGAATTATGCATATATGCATAGCCACAACATAAGATTTAGAACTCAACAAGAAATGTATAATGTGAGGAGGTCATACTTTCAACCCAAGCAGGACTATCACACTTAAACCCACAATAAGCATAGACACATGTATGGTTATAAATATACATATAGATCACAAACACCTTTTTTTTTTTCATATGTTGTGATTGTTATGGGCATGCAGAATTTTTTTTTAATAATAGACCTAATAGGTGCAATGTTGTACCAAAAGGTTAAGATAGGAGTGTATCTAACCTCCAAGGACCCAAGTTGATGTGGGTATCTAAATCAAAATGATTTTCTTATTTTTATAGGTCACTAAGAAGATGAAAAATTAGTATGTTAGTAGTGGATGTTAAAAACATATGATGAGTGATTCTTCTTAATTCATCTCATTTAAAAGAAAGGATAGTTGATTCATCACATGTAGAAAAAATGACATGGGTAAGGGAATTGACATTAGGAAAGTTGGTAAGGCAAATCATCCCTTGATTGATAATGTTGTTCTAGTTAATGGTTTGAAGCATAATCTCATAAATGTTAGTCAATTATATGATATAGACTATAAAGTAAGTTTTGAAGGGAATGCATGTATAGTTTCAAGAACAAGTGATAATAGTGTTGTATTCTTAGAAAAAAGAGAAGGAAATTTCAATATTATTGATTTAGATGATATGTCTAACCTTGATATAAAGTGTTTAGTTTCTATGATTGAATGTGTATATATTTAGAATAGAAGTCCTGGACATAAGCATGGAACTTTTGGCAAACCTAAATTACACATAACTTGTTAACATGTTAGTAAGCATAATGTTTGAGAAGGATAGGAATTAAGGAGCATGCCAAATTGGAAACCAAGTAAGAATTTATTTCAAAATAAAGAAATTAGTAACAACGTCTAGACCTTTTAAACCTTTTCATATGGAATTATTTAAACCTACTAGTATAGATGGTAAATTTGATACATTAGTAATTGTTGATGATTTTAGTAGATTTACATGGGTATTTTTTTAAGTAGTAAAGATGAATAATTTAGGTCTTTTGCGAAACTTATTAGGAAAATTCAAAATGAAAAAGGTTTCTCTATTACATATATTAAGAAAGACCATGGTAGGGAATTGAAAATGATTTTCTTGAAACTTTTTGTAATGATTGTTAAGGATTAAATTTATAGTATTTTTTGATGTTATTGGACGTTAATTTAACCTTATTTTAGTACTTAAATGTTCTATTTATATGTTATTATGTTTACTTTACATGGTGGAGCTTAAATATGGAGATGGGAGTAAAAAGATGAAAGTTTTGTAAAAAGTCAAAGTAAAAGTCAACGATTAACAACACCTTGCTAAGGTCACGTTAATGGATGAATAGGGTGATGTTAATGGATGAATAGGGTGGCATTAATGAACGTGCAGCAGCTGTTTTTGACCTAAATCTTCAACATTTGCAGCTTGTCTTCTTCCTCCACTTACAGCTGCTTAATCCCTATATAAAGTGGCCTCTCCCAAACATTTTAGGCATTAGTTTTAGGATCAAAACACCTTAGTTTTCAAATCAAAGTAACTTTAGTTTGTTTTTCATTTCTTTCTTATGTAATTTGAGATTTTCAGGTTGTTTAAAGTTCCAGTAGCAATAGTCACGTAGTTTTGAGTTAGAATACCATATGAGGATGTGATTTGGTTCATTCTAAACTCTTAATTTCTTGTATTATTGTTGTTATTTTCAATTAATCATAAACATCATTTTACTGTTTCTCTATTTTTGTTTATATTTCTTTGATTTTGAAAACATAAAACATAAACAGAATACAGACAAACACATTTTTTCCTCTGTTTCTCTATTTTTTGAAAATAAAAACAGAAACAGAAAACATAAATGATACCAAACAGGCCCTTAAAATCATTAAGAAGTATACACTAATATAATTTATCTCATTACTTCTTGATTATGCAATGTTTAGCCTATATACCATCTAATTCAATTCCTGACATGACAAATATCATAATCAAATTCATTTGATTATTAAAACCACAATTCAACTCTTATATACCTATATGCAAATGTATCATATGAAAATGATATGCAAATGTGAGAGCCCTTTTCAAGCATTGATTAAGAATCAAGTTTTGGGGCACTTACAACTTAAACCCTTTTCTTAAACCCATCCAAACTTGATCTTCATTCTTTTGATCTTCACTCTTAATCATCACTTGA
>JAOXYD010248287.1:0-16580 GCA_028565735.1 Pinacopodium congolense
TAAAAAACAACAATTAAAAGCAGAAACATGAAACAACAATATAAAACAAAACATAAAAATTAAAAACAACAAAAAAATTAAAAATTAAAAATAACAACCAAAAATCAAAAATAAAAAACAGAAGTGATACCAAAAGAATCCTTATTGAAAAATTACTAATTAATTATTTAACTAGCTATTTTTTGACTTACAATTTTCTTGATCCCGATTTAGAGTTACTTTTAAGGGTTGGTTCAACTTTTTGTTTTAGCTTTATGTTTCTATTTTTTAAAATATGGAAATTAATGCTAGTTGTTTTTATAGATTTCTATACATTTTTTATTAATTTTTGTGTGTTTTATTTTTTTGTATTTTTTATCAATTTTTATGTGTTATTTTTATTAATTTTTGTATTTAAAAAAATTAGAACCAAACAATCTCTAAATTATTATGGACTTAGCTTTTGTTATAAATGGTACTAGAGTAAAATTTCAATTTGCATGATATTTAATTAAGATGACAAGGACATGAAATGGAATTAGTGATAGAGTTGCAAGCAACGGTGATTCTCCTTCTAATCAAAATCACTATTGAAAGAGAAAGAGAAAATTTAAATTATGAATTTTATTTACATAAGGGGTAACTAATAATTGTGCTTTAGTATGTGTTTTTCTAAGTGTTTAGCATGTTTTTCTTGCATAATAGGTTGATATTATTGTGTTTTAAAACTTATTTTGTGTGTTTTTGTTTAGTATAATCTTAATTATTGTTTCGTTTATGTTTAGTATAAATTTGGAGTAAGTTTTGATTAATTTATTGTTTTTATTTTTGTTTTGTATTTTATTATTTAATTATAAATTTTGGGTTAAAATTAAATCTTATCAATGTATTTATTTATTGTGTAGGGTTTATTAAATTTGAAATTTAAAGTTAAAAGAAAAGGAAAAAAAAAGAAGCATGAAAGAAGATCCAACTTGCATGGACTGTTAGAGATCCTGTGCTTGGATAGCACTCCCGCCTAGAGCTCGAGCCACTGGATCAAGCTGGTGAGCCTTTACGCCTGGAGCCTACGTCACCTGCCTAGAGCTTGCCCCGCCTACTGCACCTTGGCTCATATTGCAGCTGCACTTCGGCTTGGACCTCTGGACCTGCCCCCTCCCATCTGCTGCATAGACTAGCCCACATGGCCATCAGCAGTAGTTAGACCGCATGTTGCAATATCCAAGTCCACCCTCCAATCCCAAAACACAGAAGACCTAAGCAGCAATGGTAAAATTAAAAAAACCAAGAGGATAGCAAAAAGAAAAGAGAAAGTGGATAGAAATAAAAGAAAGGAGGCGTATAATTTAGAGTAGGAGCCAAGAACGTAGACAAGAGCACAACGCACAGGTAGAAGAGAAGAGGGAAGGAGAGCACCGCATCAAAAGAAAAAAAAGCATAGTTTCCTCTCCAAATCAAGACATAAGCTCCAAACACCATATAAGCACAAAAACTTCAAGAGTTCATCAAGTTCTATATTTTATTTTTAGATTTATTTTATTTTATTATGTTTTACATTTTCAAGAATATAAACTTGATTGAACTTACTTTTATTATATGTGGCTAAAATATTTTTAGTATTTGTTGTTTGAATTATTTGGGAACCTTTGGTTGTTGATTTAATTTTAGGAATATTTGTGTTGTTTATTGAGGCTAAACCCTAGAACAAATCGAGAGAGTGAGTTAGGTAATCCATGTTAGATGTACAATGAGAGTTGGCATTTAATAGACCTATAGATAACAAGTTATTAATTTATTAGGAAGAGATTTCGATAAATTAATATACTGCTTATAGGATAGCTTCATATTTAGTTAAATGTTTAGGAAAGACTTTAAATGTTGAGAGATCCCAAAGTTAATCCTAGATTATTTAATTAGTGTTGCACCTTGAGAGCGAGTAGCTAAAATATTAGGAAATCTTGAGCCAAATATAAATTAGATCAATTAAACCAAAGGGAAACAAATAGGGATAACAATAAGTCCTATTCTTAAATCTTGATTTTCTCCAAATTTTAGTTTGCAGTGTTGGTGATTGGTTGTGTTACTTGCTATTGCTTCCAAATTTGTTTGCGTTTTCCTTAACTTTTTATTTTATTTGTTTAAATTAATTTCTTGAACACAGTGTAAGCCAAATTGATAGGGTATCTAGATTCAATTCTCGTGGGATCGATATCTGTTCTTTACTACAAGTACAACTTGTATACTTGCAGTTTTGAGTGTAAAACTCGTAAATGGTTTTGCAAATCAATAATAAGAGAAATTATGATAGTGACTTAGGATGTCTAGCATCTCTTCCTCTAAAAAACATCTATGAATCAATCCATCAGTACAAGTTTTATATAAAACAGGTTCTTCTTATAAATAATGAGTGAACTAAAAAAAAATCATTTCCTTGGTTGATAAGAGAAGTCAGGAGTAAGGATACCACCTACGATATAATTTGTTATATCAACATACCAAAGAAGAAATAGGTGGTGTACCATTATCAAGGATTTGTCAAAAAATTACTCATTGATCTCTTCACCTTGCTTCACCTCCCCTCCTTCAAGTTGTGATAGGTGATTTGCCACCAAGTTTTTTTGCCTATTTCTCCTCTCTTATCTCAATGTCGAACTCTTATAGAAGCAACACCTAATGAATAAGTCTCAGCTTTGCATCTTTCTTTGCGAAGAGATATATCAATGCCACATGGTCTGCATAAATGATTATTTTTTAACATAAAAGATAAGACCAAAACTTGTCATATATGAATACCACTACTAGCACCTCCTTTTTTGGATATTATATAATTCAATTAAACTCATGCCAAGGTCTTACTTGCATAGTAGATAGCATGTAACCTTTGGCCCTTTCACTGTCCCACCACATATCCTACTGCCTGATCGTTAGTATCATAGATAATCTCAAATGGTAAAGAATAATTCAGTGACATCAAAATGGGTCCTAAAATGAGTGCGTCCTTTAACATGTTAAAAACATCTAAACAGTTATCATTAAAATGAAAAGGTAATTATTTTTTAAATAAATTAGTAAGAGGTTTAGCAATAAGAGAAAAGCCTTTTATAAATTAGCGATAGAACGTTGCATGTCCCAAAAATGCACGCACACCGTTGACATTTCTTAGTGATGGAAGCTTCTCAGTAACCTCTGTTTTGGCTCTATTCACAATATCTTATGCCCAAAACTACAACCTTATGCATTATGAAGTGACATTTATCCCAATTTAAAACCAAATGCGATAACTTATACCTTTGAATAACTCTATTTAGGTTTGTCAAGCAATACTCAAAGGAGTCTCCAAAGATTGAGATCTGTAAAAAATAACCACCCTGAACCTTTGAAAAGTTGCTAATGTATTACAAAGCCCAAAAGGTATCAGTATATAGGCAAGAGTTCCATAAGGACATATAAAGATGGTCTTCTCTTATTCTTCTAGATAGTTGAAAATCTAGTTATACTTTGACTATCTATCAAGAAAATAGTAAAATGCATGTCTAACCACTCTCTCAATCATTCAATCCATGAAAGGTAAAGGAAAGTGATCCTTATTAATCATAGTGTTGAGTTTCCTATAGTCAATGTATATCCTCCACTCTATGACAATTTGAGTAGAGATTAGGTCCCCTTTTACGCTCTTCATCACTGTCATCCCACTTTTCTTAGGTACACATTACTCTAGACTAACTAATTTAATATCCAAAATAGGGCAAAGAATACATGCATATAATTTCTTCATTACTTCATTCTTCACTATCTCTTTCATATGAGGGTTTAATATTCTTTGTCTCTTTCTCACCAACTTACAACCTTCTTCAAAATTTATTATATGTATCATTATACCTCTTATGTCTGAAATTTTTCATCCCATGGCTCTCATCCTCCTTTTAATTATTTCTGCCACTTTTTCTTCTTGTTCCAAGGTTAACTCATTTAATATTATGATGGGTAATAGATGTCCCTCACCTAGAAAGGTATATCTAAGGTGTATGGGTGAGGATTTCAACTCCAAAATAGGCGATCTCTCCATGGATGGTGGAATGGGTGCTTTCGTTCTTATTAGAAGTTCTTATTTTGGTTTCTTACCTAACTCCTCCACCCTCTTAGATTCATCATCGTCTTTAACATCCACTTCTTTCTCACGAATTTCATCTTGCTCCTTCATAACTCATTAACTACATCTATCTTCATAGAAGAATTGCCCTCATTCGAATTCTTCAATGCCTTACTCATGCTAAACTCCACCTGTTCATCATCAATATAAAGAACTATTTTCTCTTCATGTACATCCACCAGTGATCTTTCAATATTCATGAACGATCTATTAAGAATAAATAGATAATTGCAATTCTCTTTAAAGTCTAGCATTAAAAAATCTACTGAAATAATGAATTTATCCACTTTGACTAGCACATCTTCCATCACACCAAGCGGTTTCTTAATTGATTAATTTTCCAATTGAATGAGCATGGATATTGGTTTCATATCATCTAAATCCAATTTCCTGAAAATAGATAAAAGCATAAGATTAATACTTGCACCTAAATGCTTAGAAAACTCAAGATTACTAACTATAAAAGGTATAGTAAAAATATCTAGATCTTGCAGTTTTGAAGGCATGTCACTTGTAATGATAGAGTTTCAACTTTTCATTAAAGATACCATTTGATTATCCTCCCAAGTCTACTTGTTTATTAGGATGTCTTTGAGAAATTTTGCGTACTTGAGTATATTCTCTAAGACTTCCATAAAGGACAGATTAATTTGCATCTTCTTCAACTTCTTTAAAAAATTTTCAAATTAAGCTTCCATCTTATTCTTCTTCAACCTTGTGGGAATGGAATCTTTGGGACATATGGTAGCAGTCCCTCCTTCTTTTGGCTTCCTTCTTAGCAAGTTTTAGTCCTCTTCTTGATTGGTTCTTCTAACTTCTTATTATCCTTATTGTCATGCACATGCATTCACACAAGGAAAGGTATCAAACTCCTCAAATCAAAATAACCTAAATCATGTTAGATGCTAAAACTACAATTCCCATCAATGATACTAAAGAATTATTGTCAGTTATGCCATACATATATGAGTCATATCCCTGTAGTATAACTAGTATCATTCCCACAAGGACTGTGATTAGTCATCTAACAATTTTGGTCATATTTTGTTTAAGGTCAAAAATTTAATGAATGCAAATATAAAAAATAAAAGTAAGTAAATTAATGAGCAAACAAATAACTATGCAAGAGTGAACTTGTGAATAACTAATGTTAATTACTTAAGAATTACTTCTATCCCTATCTTGTCTTTCCCTCACTTTATTGATTTAATTATACCCAACACTAGATATCCAATGGTATTGATTACCCTTTCTTAAGATCTAACTAAATAATCCTAATTGAAATAGGTAAGAATTGAATTGTGACCTCTTGATCTCTCAAAACTCTTCCTAACTATCTAATTATATTTAAAGTAATCCTATTAATAACTAATAAATAATTAAGATCTCTCTTTAGTTACACATTAATTTGATGTCTCTTTCTTTGCAGCATAACACAAATATCTAATTTAACCTTTTGATTCAAATTAAGGATAAAATAATAAATACCATAAAATGTATATACATGTATATATATTTATATATATTTATATAAAATTAAAAGATGAGTGTTCTACAAAATAGATCAAAAGTAATTCCTAAATTAAATTTAGTAATCCTTAATTTTGCTCAAATCACTAGTATCTAGATTCAACATATAAAGATAAAAAAACAAAAAATAGAAATAAAGAGTTTTATCTTGAATGTCTTCTCCTTCTTGTCCTTAAGCTAGAAAAGCTACAACTCAATTTAACTTTGAATTTTTGCTTTTGATCTGTTGTTTTTGTTATTCTAACTGCCCTTTTGTGTTTTTATTTTTCCTTCTATACTTCTTAACCCTTCCAAGTCTCTTCTTAGGGTGTTCCACTTGTTTTTGTTCCAAAAATAGTCATAGATCACCTTAAATCATGTAAATCTTACATTTCGAATTTTTTTGGTGGTGTATTATTATGCAAGATCATGGTGTGCCTCTTGGTTGCCTACAGTTGCACGATCAAGATAGAGAGTTCTTCACCCAGAAGTGCACGATCATGCAGGTTGCATGATTCTGATAGAGAATGCTATTTCTATCCTAAACTCGCCTTGCACGGTCATCCTTGAATCCTTCCTCCTGCTTTGTCTCACTTTTTTCTTGGAATATCCTATTTCAACTTAATAATAAAAAACATTAACCATCCCCTTAATTACGATCAAATCCTTGTCCTAACTCAACAATTATAACACAAATTACTAATAAAAACGTAAATCTAAGCCCTAAACACATAATTATCACCCAAACAAATACCTAATAACATGCTTTACACCTTATAAAACACACTCTAATACACACCTATCAAACAATACTGTTAATGTCAAGTTATTTTGGCAATAAATTGAAATTTTAAGTATTTTATTGCTCCTTTTTAAAGTTGTGGCTAAAATTAAAAAATTGACCAAAGTTCAGATTTTTTTTAATTTGCCAATAAGATGTCAATTATCCTTTTAAAAGCCTTGATATTAATAATAAAATAAAGAAAATTGAAACTTCTATAGGAGCACAAAGTCAGAGAAGTGAAATAAAAGTCCCATATAACTAGTCCACTCTCATAGCCACACTACTTAAAGTAAAGAATGAAACGAGAATGTCAAAAAAAAAAATTAGGAATATTTTGTGCCAGAATAATTACACAAACATATATCTGTGTAGTATAGGATGGTAGTCAACAATGATATAGAAAACATTAGAAAATTTAATAATAGTAAAGAAAAGTTCTACAATTAAAGTCCCCCCACATTCAACCATTTTGCAGTCATTAGTAATAGCCAAAACTAGTTGAAAAGAAAAGACAATAAGTTTCTTATAGCCATCAAAGAGCAATTACAGAAAATAAATTATAATATAGTAACAGATGCACCAAGTTCCTCAAACTCCTAAACCTTAACTATAACCCAAAGAGAACCAATCCAAACAAGAGGTCAATTTCAAATAAAGGAACGTAATACTCAAAATCTAAATATTTTAGAGGAAGAGAGCAATAATGAAAGCAAGTCTAAGTTAGATAATTCTTCACTTACAATTAATAAGTTATAGTGGAATTCTTCGGTAAAGGCATATAGACATATAGTCCCACATATAAATATAGACAATAAGTCAAAGGTCCTCTAACTTACAAAATATAGTGCCACTTCGATGTATGAATAGAATATAGATGGAATGTCTAAATATAGTATACTAAATGTATTACAACAAATAACCATGGCAACGAATGTCTATAAAACCCAATTGGGGGTATCAGATCATGATACAGTAAATTTATTTATAGTCGGTTTTTTTGGACAATCTAAAGGTTAGTAAGATTTCTATCTTACTAAATATTATAGATTAGATATTTTTAAAGCCTGTAGGAAAGATGAAAATGGTGATTTGAAATTAGATAAAAATATTGAGACCCTTTTAAGAAGTGGTTTTGACATTGAAATTTGCATTTTGTTAAAGAATAAAAGATATGAATATGGAGTTACTATCTAATCTTAGGTGTAAAAATTTATCAGACTTCAAAGAAGATAAAGACATATTCCTTATTAAGGTTACATCTAGAGAGGATTCAAATTGGTCCTTCTAAAAGGAGAAGTTCTTATCAAGACTTTCCTCTTTATTAGGGGAAAATGTTAGAAATAAAATTAGGCAAATTAAAATGATCAAATCCCCTATAGTAGGTTAACATATGGAGAGCTTATTACTTATACATAAAAAGAAGGTTTAAAGTTTTGTCGAGATATGAAACTTCAAAGTAAAATAAAATATAAGATGAATAAAACAAAGAAAGAATTAGGCTCATTCCATTAACAATTTGATATTTCCATTAGCCTTAAAAAGGTTAAAAAAAGTTTGTACAGAATTTAGCAATAAGAATTATGTAAGTCTAATATGGCACATAAGAAGAGGGATGAATTAGGTTTTAAACTCCCTATAAAAATGCACAAATAAATTTCATTAATACTTTGCAGAAGCTTTTAAATAAAACTATCAAATTAAACAAAGTAAAGTAAGTGCATAAAAATAAAGAGAAGAGAAAAGAAATATACCACTGATTTATACTTGTTCAGAGTAATTCATTTGCCCTCACATCTAGTTCCCAACATAAGTTATTGAGATAATTTTACTAATGTAATTAGGAATTAGAACATTTGTAGTACAACTTCCTTTTTATGGCTCAAGGGAAACCTTCCCTCTTCTTTTTGTTAGGCTAAAGAATAACCTCACTAAAAGACAAATCTTAGAAAGAAAGCTTTACTTAAGAACACTTAGTGTATAAAAGAAGCTCACGAAATGCTTGGATGAAAGCATATAAAATAGCTTCACACTACTTCATAAAACATACCAAAAACACTTAGAATACTCCTAAGAAGGCTTAGGAAGATTATTCGATGATTAACTCTTATAAAAAACAACTATTTATACTAAACCTAACACTAATTAGCTATTTCCCAATGGATAAAATTTGTATCCAATGGATATAATCATTAATTACTTATTACTATTGTGTAATGTGACCATTTCTAAACTTTAGCCCTATAATCTGTACTATTCGGTTAACTAATGAAGGTGCTTTATTGAACAATCTTATAAAACCATGCATTCAATTGAATTATACCATGATTCAGTCGATCGATACTTACATCCATACATTTGATCGATAGACTTAAAACATCATACCATAAAACAAAAACTTATCAAATTCAGTCACGTGAAGCACATACAGAGGTTCTAATTTATTAATATCCAACTCATCCTTAATTAAACATTTTAAGCTTACCAATACTCCAAATTTTATGCTTTCAATAATTTCACACATTAAAAGGATTTTTCACATACAAGACCATTAATCACATGAGTCCTCTTGATTATGCTCTTATATGCATTTTCTAAATCATGAATGTAAGTATGCATGAGCGAGCCTTTTAAAAAACCAAAATGAATTAAGTAAACACTTATAATAAAAATTATATAAATCAAAATATGTCAAACTAATTCACTTCTTCAAGATTTTGAGTCCTAATACATGCTCTTTATAAATTCCATTGCTGCTCCAAGACTCCGTAAACAAATATATTTGAACTTCCTCGTCCAAACTCCCATCTTTCAATACACTCAAACATAAACATTAGTGAAATAGTTGTTTTTTCATCATCAATATATGGTGGAACCTTCCTTAGTTCAACAATCTTCCCCTTTTTAATAATGACAAAACCATATGATATCATAACAAATAAGTTAAATAATTATAAGTCAACTACTGCATCAATAACATACTTTTTATAAAACTCCCCCTAAACTTATTATAATCAAATAATAATTTAAGAATCCAATAAAGTTCAACTCCCTCTAAATTCAAGCAAGAAGCAAGTAATTGATAAAAGCACACACACTCCCCTTAAATAAAACATTGGAATCAACAAAACATATATAAGGGATATAAACATGTATACACAAATCACATCATGCAGAAAGGCCAACTATCATGCCCATTTCCCTTTTAATCATGCAAAACTGTTCTTCACATAATGGTTTAGTAAAAATATTCGCTAATTGATGCAAAGTTTCAACAAACTTAATTTCAATGTCACCATTTTGAACATGATCTCTGATAAATGATATCTAGTTTCTATATGTTTAGTTCTAGAATGTTGAATAGAATTCTTTGTTAAATAGATAATGCTTGTGTTATCACATCTTATAGGAATTTTACATAAATTCAAACCATAATCCCTAAGTTGTTGTCTAAGTCATAAAATTTGAGGGTAACAACTACTAGCGGTTATATATTCAGCTTCAATTATAGACAGTGTAATTGAATTTTTTTTTTGACAAAACCATGAAATAATGCATTACTTAAGAAATGACATGCATTGGATGTGATTTTTCTATCTAATAAACTTCTAGCATAATTAGCATTAGAATATCCAACTAAGTCTAGATAGGTGTTTCTAAGATATCAGAGACCTAAACGTAATGTATGATTCAACTATTAAAAACATGAATTTAATAGCTAATAAATTCGATTCTCTAGGTGATGATTGAAACTGAGCACATAAGCAAATACTAAACATTATATCAGGTCTACTAACAGTTAAATACATCAAACATCTAATCATACCTCAATATTGCTTTACGTCCACTTCTTTACCATCTTCATCTTTGTTCAATTTTGTGGAAGTGCTCATCGAGCTGCCCAATGGCTTAGTTTGATCCATGCCAAAGCATTTGAGTAGTTCTCTTGTATACTTGGCTTGGTTTGATGTCCGAGGAAGAAGTTCAACTCTCCCATGCTCATCTCGAACTCCCTACTTATACACTTAGTAAAGTCTGACATAGTAATTTATTAGTAGCACTAAAAATGATATCATCTATATAAATTTGAATTATCAATAATTCTTTTTTTTTGTTTTTTTAATAAATAAGGTAGTATTCGTATTGTTTTTTTCAAAACCATTTCAAGAAAAAACTTCACTTAATCTATCATACTATACTTTAGGTGCTTGTTTTAAATCGTATAAGGATTTAGAAAACTTAAAAACATGATCAAGTGCATTGTCTTTTTCAAAAACTTCTTCTTAGATAAAAAAAATTAAAAAAATGCACTTTTAATATCCATTTGAAAAAGTTTAAAACTCATATGAAATGAAACTGTAAGTGAAAGTCTAATGGTTTCTAATCTAGCTACAGTAGCAAAAGTTTCTTCATAATCTATCCCTTCTTCTTGGATATACCCTTTAGTAACTAATCTTACCTTGCTTCAAATTATGCTTCCTTATTCAAGTTTGTTCTTAAAAACCTATTTAGTATCTATTATAGGATGATCATTAGGCTTAGGTACCAGGTTCCAAACTTTA
Organism: Pinacopodium congolense; assembly: GCA_028565735.1. Classification (NCBI taxonomy): domain Eukaryota; kingdom Viridiplantae; phylum Streptophyta; class Magnoliopsida; order Malpighiales; family Erythroxylaceae; genus Pinacopodium; species Pinacopodium congolense. The sequence goes on from JAOXYD010248287.1 coordinate 10,982, forward strand.
TTTCTTTCAAATTGACTTAGTTCCTCATTCATTACCAAAAACCAATTCTCATCATCTAAGGCTTCTTCTATAGTCTTTAGTTCAATCTTTGAAATAAAAGCAAGATGTGATAAATTAAAATGAGAGCGAGTGGTTATCCCTTGTTGAATATCACTGATTATTTGATTAGGGGGATGATCCTTCTTGTATCTCTAATCTTTTGGTAATTCTCCATCATTTCCTTCTTCAATTGGTTCAACTATTTGCTCTTGAGATATTTGGCCTTCATCTTCAATCAAAGACTTCCTTATTTTCAAGGGGATTATACTTATCAAATACAACATGCATCGATTCTTCTAATACATGAACTCTTTTGTTAACAACTCTATATGCTTTACTAAAAAATGAGTAGCCTAGAAACATGCCTTCATTTGTTTTAGAATCAAATTTACCCAAACTATCTTTACTATTTAAAATGTAACACTTGCAACCAAATATTTTGAAATGACTAATTTTAGATTTCTTACCATACAAAATCTCACAGGGTGTCTTATCCATTTCGTGCCTTACGTCAACTTTATTTATGACGTGGCATGCATATGCAACTACTTCTACAAAAAAATTCTTAGGCAAATCATACTCATTTATCATGTTTCTAGCCATTTCTTATAAAGATCTATTCTTTCTTTTTACCACACCAATTTTTTGGGATGTCCTACGTGTAGAAAAATTATGTGTAATGCCATAATCATCACAAAAGTAATCAAACAAGTCATTTTTAAATTCTCTACCATGATCACTTATAATAGATGCAATAGACATGTCTTTTTCATTTTGAATTTTCTTTGTAAAACTCACAAATGATTTAAAACTTCATCTTTTAAACTTAAAAACAAAACCAATGTAAAGCGATTAAAATCATCAATAATGAAAAATGCATATGACTTACCACCTAAACTAGCTACTTTAGTAGGGCCAAACAAATCCATATGTAAAAGGTCAAGAGGTTTAAAAACTGTCATTGATTTCTTACTTGGAAAAGAGCTTCTTATTTTCTTTCTTATTTGACATGCTCCACAAATTTTATCCTTTTCATACCTTATGCTTGGGAGTTCTTTTACTAATTGTTTTGAGTTAAGTTTCAATAAGAGATCCATGCTTGCATGTCCAAGTCTTTTATGTCGAATCCAAGTGCATTCACTTAAGGAAATCAAACATTTGTTTTCAAAGTTAATCACATCATATAAATCAACAATATAGATATTTCCTTCACTTTTTCCTAAGAATACAACACTATCATCACAAATTTTTGAAATGATACATTTATCTTCTACAAAGCATACTTGACAGTCTTTATCACATAATTGGCTTACACTTAACAAATTATGCCTCAAACCTTCAACAAGTAAAATATTATAAACTAATAGATAGTTATCCTTACTAAATTTTCCAATGCTAATTACCTTACCCTTGGTATTGTCTTTGAATGTAACGAATCATTCATCCTTTTTTTTTTTTGAAAGAGATGAATTACGAAGGATCTCTAGTTATATATCATGAGAATCCATTATCAGCATACCATTTGTTCCTTTTCTTAATGACTTGTAAAATAGAGAATCATACATCTTTAGGTACCCATCTCATCTTGGATTCTTTTACTATTATTAATGTACCTATCTCATCTATTTAGAAATAAAATCCTTAACTATTTAGAGAAAATATGGTTAAAGTAAATAAGGTTTTTGAAAGACAGAAGAGAGACGGTTGTAAGAAATAGGTAAGAAGGATGCAAAAGAATGAATACGAAAAATTTTCTTTAAAACCTTTCAAAATAGAGTATCGGTCAACCGAGCTATGCTTATTGGTTGATCAACATTAGGTTGACCGATATTGAAGTTCGATCGACTAAATTGAGACGCTTTCAAATATTTTTCTAGTTTTTCCTAAAAAACATCATATTAAAAACAATAGCATTTCTAGTGCATAAAAATAGATGTATGAAAAAGATTTAATGAATTTTTAGAACCAAAATAATTTTTGTTTTTTTATAATTATTTCTTTCATGTTTATGTGACAAAATATTTAAAATATCATAGAAATAATGTTGCACATGCTTAAAACGTTCATAACATAAATAAAACATAGGGATATTAGATTTATAAGCATTCCTTTTTTGTAAATTTATAATCATTGTGAAATAGTTGAGAACTTTGTCTAGAATGAACAAGTACTCTTCTATTATTAGCTTGGTGATGAGAAGATTTTCCAGGCTTTGAAGTGTACATATATGCATGATGGCTATTTTTTGGTATATTATTTTGAACAATCCTAGGAGAACTTTTATCTTCTAAGTTCTTTCCTTTAACAAAGATGGTCTTACTAATAGAAGCACCATGATACCCTAATCCATGTTTATCATTTTACATCTTTTGTATACTTAGCATCATGTTTTATTTCTTTTTTTCCTTAGTAAATTTAATGCGGCATTCTTTAAGGAATTCTACTTTTGTCTTTAAGGTTCTGTTTTCATTTACTAGTTCATCATTATCTTTGTTAATTAGATTCATGTCTTTCTTAAGGTTTTCATTTTCCAATTTTCACTCATCTAATTCTCCTAGGTTTTCTTATGTTTATAATTCTTCTATATGCTCCACTATTTCTTCATAAGAGTAATCACATTCATTTTCACTAGAGTGAGAAGGGCTTACTTTATTGTGTGCTATGAAGCATATGTTGGCCGCTTCTTCTTTCTCAAAGTTACTTGATTTGAACCATGCAACTTATAAAGTTTTTTTCTTCTTTTTTTTTCTTTCTTTTCTCTCTGTAAGCCCTAAAGGCATTCAAGAGGGGGGGTGAATTGAGTCTTTAAAAAACTTTCTTAATAAATTAAACTTACCACTAAAGCCAATTCAATTTAATGAGATATGCAGAGGTGAATGCCAAATTAATAACACACAATAAATAGAAGAGAGAGACACAAGTTTATCAAAGAAGTTCTTTTAACCCAAAGATAGACTACGTCTCCTCTTCAACTACTTATTGGATATCATTCTTTACTAATACATAAAAAACAATTACAATCTTTCTTCTACGGTAAAGAGTAACCCTTATAAAAATCTTGTTAACCAAGGTCAAGAGAAACCTAATACAATCTTTATTTTTAGGGTCAAGAGCAACCCAACCAATTTTGATTCTTATGGTCAAGAGCAACCCAACCAATCTTACTTTCTAATAGGTGAAGAGTAACCCCTTTACAAACACATTCGAAGTACTCTATTTTGTTTTTCACAAAACAAACTCTAAACTTAGGCTACCAAAACCTCTACTCAAGCTTATATAACTTATTAATAACTTGATTAATATCAATTCAATAAATATGCTTAAATGCAACCAAATCTATGGCAAAGTCTTATGTAACATCAATGCATATACAAGGCCTAAAATAGTTCAATTCACATTCAATAATGAATACAACTAAAATCTTATTTTCTGCAGATCAAAAACAACCTAACAACTCCATTTTAAATGGAAAAGAGCATCCAATAACACAACAACAATCAATATAAATTAATTCCCCAATTTAAGTCACAAATACACACCTTCTATGGTGTTTCTCTAAAGGTCATTTAATAAACATAATTTTGAAAACTCGCATAAACCAAACTTAGACAGATTTGATAGATAAGATAGAAAATGCTTCCAAACACTTAAACAAACCTCTAAGAATTAGTTAGATAGCCAATAATGCTTTTGAGGACTTAAAAAAATAGAAAACACTAATTTGGAAACAAAAAAATAAGATTTAAATGTTCAAATATATGAATCAAGTCTAGTACACATAATCTGGATAGTTTAAGATGTTCTACAAATTTGGACCTTAAACAGAAGATATAAGTGCTTAAAAATTAAACTAAAAATACTCGAATAATCCTAATATAACAAAAAAACTAATCCTAAAAAGTTTGCATACCAAAAACTAATTTAGATAATCCAAATACGAAGTTAGCATATGAATAGAAAAATAGCGACAATTCAGGTGTATTTGGAAAATGATTTTTAAATCCATTAAAATAGCCTTAAAACAATTCAAAATAAAAATTTAAAATAGTATAGGACAGTAACAAATTAGAAAAGAATTTTTTGAAGATTTTAAAACTGATTAAAATGTCCATAAACATGTTAAAAGTTATAATAGAAAAGTCTAGACATATTTGGTATCTTTGAAAAAATGACTTGAAACTAAAGACGTAATCTTACAAAACTATTAAAAAAAAAAAAGAAGAAGAAAACCTCTAGGAACCTTAATTAAATAGAAAAAACACAATTTTAGAATTTTTGAAACAGATTAAGGTATTGAAAATCATTATCGATGACAGATCATAACAAATAGAATTTGTTTTAACGAAGTTGAAAGATACAGCTCTAATATATCAAAATAATCAACTTAAAAATTGAAACTATGATTAATTCAAATCATTAACACTTAATATAACATAAACAAACAATCTCGTAATTAGAAAAATAGATTAGAGATGATAGGGATATGAGAAAACCAAAAAAGTGCAATGTGGTGGCAGCTTGAAGAGATGAGGAAGATGATCTTTCAATTTTTATTTAAGAGCTTTGAAAACATAGGTTGAGAGTGTTGAGAGGTTTAGTAAGATGTTGGGAAGTGTTTTATGGCTATTATTTATTTTTCTTAGCTGGTTTAGGGTTTTTCTTGAATTAATTCTAAATAAGGAAACAAGTAGTCATTGAAGGAGGACCTCTACCAACTTTAAACAAATCCAACGAATTTAAGATATTATCCTAACATAAAATAGGAATTCAAACAAGTCTTGGGATACAATTTGAGACCATATAACAAATAAACATGATTTAATTAACTTCAAAAGGATGGAATTGCTATGATATGAATCTTTTCAATCTTAAACAACTTTAAAAACTTTTCAAACATTTCATAAACCAAAGTTTATGTCATAAGTATGTTCAAACAAACTCAAACACATATAAATGAGTTTAATAAACAATTCAATTCACTTAAACTCATCAAGAGGCACAAATTAATATAATTCATCACATTACCTCTTGATTATACAACATGATGTCTATATGCCTTTCTAAATCAATTCCTAAAAAACCAATGCCATAATCAAATTCAATTAATGACTAGAACCATGATTCAAATCCTATATGCAAATATGTCATGCAAATGTGAAAGCCCTTTCAAGCATTGATTAAGATCAAGTTTAGGACACCTAAACCTATCCAAAACTTGATCTTCACTTTAACTCTTCAATGCTGATTCCTTCCTTCAATATCTTCATGAAGGCTCTTCTACCTTGGCTCAAGAAATGCTTTTACACACTTGCGTCAAATTTTTATTAACTCATCAAAAAGTCAAACATTAGTAATAATAATATTTTGTCATCATCAAAACACATGATTAGAATGTCCTTGGTACAACAGATTTTAATTATTTCTTTTTTAAACACACTTAGTCTATTATTAGTGATGATATTATCAAATTTATACAAAATACCTTTAAGTAGGAAATTTTAAGCCATATGAAACCTAAGAGGGGGTGAATTGAGTGTTTAAATTTTTTTTCTAAACTAAA
>JAOXYD010248298.1:0-43490 GCA_028565735.1 Pinacopodium congolense
CCAATACCACAAACAATCAAACACCTAAAAGATAATGGAAAGGGATGTAAAGGTTCATACTAATTAAGTTTAAAGCACACAAACAATATTTAAAACACCTAAAACAACCTAGAAACATAGTATGAAAACACAATTATCATTATGCACTAATCCTAGTACTAAATTTTGGTATTCACTACTTTTACCCTTCACTATGTACCATGGAAAAAAGTCTCAACACACATCCCACATCTTATAATCAAAATCTGTGATACTAAATTAATAGTCTCGGGTGCTTCCTTATCCTTCTTAATTTCTTTACTTTCAGTGGTCTATTTATCAGCCTTATCTTTATTAGCTTTTATGCCATTTTATCTTAGCTTAATTGTTAGCTCCTCTTAGCTGCTACATATAATTTCCTCTTCTTTCTCCATTAGCTCTAATTTAGTAGTATCAAGCAGGTCAACTTGATCATATTCTATAGCTAATTCCACTAATTATTTCATCTAGTTTTCCAAGTTGTAAGTAGAAGCTTCCAACTCTTCTTGACAACCTTCGCTCCTAGATATGTGCTCATTTATTATTTCACACAATACCAATATTAAATTATCCTTAGGTTGCTATTGATAATAAACTGGTGAAGGAAACTCAAAGTGGATCTTATTAAACCAAGTAAAATCAAGGTGGTTTACTCAATTATGGGTTTAGGTATCATTTAGTTGATCTCTTTGCCCTATATATGCATGTCTCTAGTCATAACTTATAATTCTTAACTTATACACTGGCAGTCTTACCAGTTATCATCTTACCACATCATTTCAATGATTACAAGTAGTCACTAAAAAATGAACAAATATGTAAGCTCAAAAATAAAAAACCTAAACTAAAAATTAAATATCTATTCCTAATAGTCAAATAAAGAAAATTAAAAGAAATAAAATCAAAATAGAACATAAAAAATAATAAAGAAAAATGCTGAAAATAAAAAATAACAAAAAGTAACGCTTTAAACTAATCAAAACCAATATCTCCCAAGTATTATGATAGTACCCTAATCATACATCTTTTAAGCATATTTTCCATGGATTATTTTAGGATTGAAGCATAATTGCATGTAATTTGGATTTATATGTGGTTAATTATTGCATAAGATTCTACTTATGTGCTTTTCGTTGATGGTTTATGTTTTATAGGGCCCTAGTGAGTGTTTAATGCATTTTTGTAGTTAAAAAAGATGTGATATCAATTTAGGAGTTAAAGCATCAAGTTATGAAGTTCTACATCAAATATTATGGTAATAGGATAAGCCATCTAGAATGCATTAAGAGAAAAGTAAGAGAACTTGAAATAAGCAGCAACTCAAGTGCAAGGGACTTTGGGAAGAAATTAAATGCATATTTGGAGTTGGAATGGTTGTGGAATTAATTTAGAGAGCAATAACATCATGTTAATGAGTTTCATACTAAAATTCAAGGCTAAAAAACAAGTGACGAAGAGTTTATAACAAAAAGACTGAGAAGTATTCAAAACCTTAAAACTATAAGAGTAGTGTTATATTATTCCTTTGATTTATTGAATTTTTAGATTTGTTTTGGATTCACTTATGAAGATAATGACATTGGTTTTTGATTGTTATATGATAAAGGTTCATTTTTATGATTTTTCATGGTATTTTGATGTTAATTTACCTCTATTTTGATACTTAATTGATTCATTTGTGTCTTGAATTACTTAAATTGTAGATTACAACCCAAGTGAAGTGAAAATCAAGAAAAATATGAACATTGGAGCAAAAATAGGACTTAGATGGCAATAACAAGCAAACTCATGTTAAGTCCCCAAACCCGTGATTAACTTTGTTCTGAGACCTAAATGGTGGTAGTAAAAAGACGCTGATTAGCTCCTCTTCAAACATTGTTTAAGCAATAGTTGAACTTTTTCCAGCTGGATCTTTCTCCTTATTGGCTATAACTTACTTCAATTGCTCCTAACATATGTAGGAGGTTTTGAAGCCAAATATAAGAAGAAGAAAGAGAGAGAACATGAAAATTAAGTAGAAAATCATATGATCTTTAGGCTTAGGGTTCATTTCTCTTGTTCTTCATCTTTTTGATCTTGTTTTGTGGATCTAAGATTATATTTGAGGATTCTGAAAGCTTAAAAACGTTTTTAAGATCTTTGGTGTGTTTGTAGCCCCTTTATGGTGCATTCTTAACTTGTTTTTACATTAAAATCCACTTATTATTATCATTTTTTGAAGAACATGATGAATATGATGAGAATGATTTGTTTCTTGGTTTAAATGAGTTGTTGATTCAATTTTTGGTTATGGAATAGTTGGTAAATGATCTAGATATATTCTAAAATCAATTCTACATGTGATTGAAGGCGGTCTTTTTCTTAAACGATGAGATTAATGCTTATTCTAAACTAAACATTTAGAATAAAGTTAATAAAAAATTTAGGATCCGAGAAATCTACCTAATATTTTAGACAAATCATTAAGCAACCTAATTTGAATAATTGAATGACCAAACCTTAATTTATCTTAAGGGTTATAATTTGAAAATTAAAATTGTTTTTAGGTTAAGGTTATTAAAATTTAAGCCTAATGCTTAAGATTGATGAATGACCAAACTTCAACTTAAGTAAGTAGAGAAAAAAATTGTTTTAACCATAGTATTATTTTGATTTAGTGAAGTGACCTTACGAAAAGCTCTTAAATCCTTAATTAATCCATCTAGATCATTAAAACTCACTTCATTATCCAATTCATCCATTATACAATCCTTTAATTCAACTAAGTTATTCTACATAACTTGTCAATTTAAGTTCATAAAGTAATTTTAGTTGGTAATTTCGTTCGATTTGGATTCTCTAGATAATTGTGACCTAATTAACTTAGTAATTGCAATTTGGTAATCCTTATGGAATGATAACTCAAATCTTAAATATTCCTCTTTATTAGTTGTATTTAGTATACATGCCATCATTGTTGGTTTAATTTTGTAAAAGGAGAGAAAAGTTTGTTTCAAAAACTTAATTTGTGAATTAAATTTGATCATTGGGCCTTAATAGAAACTGAAATCAACAACAAGTTTTTAACATTGTTAATAGAGATACACCAAATATAATTGGAATACTAGGATAAATTAGTGAAGATTAGTCTAGAGCTATTTATATTGTTTAAGCTTGTTTTAATTTCTTTGTTTGAATTATGTGTTATTTATTTTGTGAGTTTCTCTTATATAGTAGTTTGATTTATTTTCTTGTTTTTCAAAATTTTCATGCATACTCGAGGACAAAAACCTAAGAAGTTAGAATTTGATATGGAACTTAAGCGATCAATCTAAAAACCAAAGAAAGAAACTTGAGTGAGCACTTTTAAAATTGTTGGAGTAGAAAGTGTTAGTGGGCAATATGTTGACTTAGATATGGATTCACCTAAACAATTAGTTGATAGACCTTAGGAGGGTTTTAGACCTTTAACTATGATGGATTTAACTTTAGGCAATAGAGGGAGACCTATGGCTAGCATTATGTAACTTAAGATCAATGCAAACAATTTCAAAATCCCTCATAGTGTTATTTCTATGGCTAGGGGTTCCAAATTTGGTTGTAAGACCTTATAGGATCCAAATGAGAATTTATCAAATTTTCTTAACATTTGTGATATGTTTAAGTGTAATAGTGTGTCTGATGATACTATCAAGCTTAGATTGTTCCCATTTTCCCTTAGAGACAAGGCTAGAGCATGGCTTAATACCCATCCACCTGATTCCATTACAATATAGGATGATTTAGTGAAGCTATTTCTAGCTAAGTTTTTCTTGCCTACAACGATTGCAAAGATGAAAAATAAAATAATTTCTTTTGTTCAATATGAAAATGAAAGTTTATATGAGGCATAGGAAAAGTATAGGAAAATGTTGGCCAAGTTTCCAAGTCATGGTTTTAATATTTGGCATCAATTGGACATCTTTTTTACTGGTCTTATGCTTTCTACTCGTTGCATTATAGATGTTATAATAAAAGGAAGTTTTATGCACAAGACTTTAGAGGAAGCATATAATTTAATAGAAGGGATGGCAACTAATAGTTTCCAATATAATTCATAATGCCATCTAAGAAAACCATATGGGGTGTATGTTATTAATGATACAATTGATTTAGCGGCCAATTGATGTGTTAAATAAGAAATTGGATAATTTGGTTAATCGAGTTAGAGTAGTAGATTTAGGAGCCAAGTTAAGTACAAACATTGTGGCGGTTCTTCCCATGCATCCTTAGATTCCTAAGTATTAGTCCTTTCACCAAAAAACCTAAGCAAATAAGCCTAGTATGTTAATTCTAATAGGAAAATGAATTATCCATATTGAAATACCCACAACCTTGGATAGAGGAACCATCTAAACTTTTCTTAATAAGATAACTAGAATACTTATTCATCCTTAGCTCAACCATAGAGAGCCCCACCACCTGGCTTTAGAGCCAACCCACCGCCATATGAGAAATCAAGTTTGGAAGAATCCATGTTAAAATTTATTATGGGTAATAAATCTCGATTGCAAAACCATAATGAAGTAATAAAGAATTTAGAGACTCAAATTGGCTAAATTGCTTAGCTTTTGCAAGAATGGCTTCTTGGTAAGCTACCAAGCACAATCAAAGTCAGTCTTAGAGAACATGTAAGGGTCATTACTCTAAGAAGTGGTAAAGAAGTGGAGAGTAGGAAAATAGAAAAGAAGAAGGAACCAGAAGTTGAAGTGAGTGATGAAATTGTGGTGGAAGTAGTAAAAAGAAAAGAAAAGGGAAAGAAAGTGGTTAGAGAAAGTCAGGAGCAATCTCTTAGGCTTTCCATTGATCTGAATATAGAACCATATAAGCCTCTAATTCCTTACCTGCAAAAACTTAAGAGTACTACCTTGGATAAGCAATTTATGAATTTTATAGAGATATTGAAGAAGCTACATATTAATATCCCACTTGCAGAGGCCATAGAACAAATTCCGATTTATGCTAAACTTTTTAATGATATTTTTTCAAAGAAGAAAAAAATTAGAAGATTATGAAACTGTCAAGTTGAATGAAGAGAGTTCTACAATTCTCTTAAATAAGTTGTCTCCTCAGCTTAAGGACCCTAGTAGCTTTATTATTCATTTTGCAATAGGTAGCTTGCTAATAAAGAGGGCACTAATGGATCTAGGAGCTAGTATTAATTTAATTCCCTTATCTATTTTTAAGAAATTAGGATTGGAAGAACCAAAACCCACAACAGTTTCATTGCAATTGGTAGATCATTCTATCACTTATCCACAAGGGATTATAAAGAATGTGTTATTTAAGGTTGTCAAATTCATTTACCCTGTGGATTTCTTCATTCTTGATATGGAAAGAAGATCATAGGGTGCTCATTATTCTTACATGACCATTTATGGCTACATGAAGGGCACTAATTGATGTGCATGTTAGAAAATTGATTATAAGATTTCAGGATGAAGAAGTAGAATTTTATGTTTTTAAAGCAATGCAGCAATCGATGGATTATGACTATTCTAACTTTATAGGAGTTAGGCATTTCGAGAGTGACCCTTCCATTGTCTTATGTTTTTATCGTTTACAAAAAGTGTTAACTCATTCTGAATCCATAGATCTAAGTGAAGAAGAGATTAGTGAAGGTGTAGCAGCTTTGGAAGCACAAAAGGTGTTTTCTGGTTGGCATACTTCCATAAAGTTTGAATCTTTAGATAGGTCGATCAAGCCTTTACCCAAGCCATTAATTAAGGAGCCAATTGAATTAGAACTAAAGCCTCTTCCTTCACATCTCAAGTATACATTTCAGAGTCCCCCATTACAGTTACCTATAATTATTTTATCATCATTGACTGAAAATATGGAGGATAGTTTGTTAAGAGTATTGCTAGACCATGTAGGAGCCATTGGTTGGACCATTGTAGATATTAAGGGCTTTAAATCCTTCAATTTGTACACAGAATTTTTATAGAAGAAGGAAGCAAATAATTAGTCTAACTGCAAAAAAGATTTAACCCGAACATAAAAGAAGTAATGAAAAATAAAGCGGTAAAACGATTAAATGCTAAAATAATTTTTCCTATTTCTGATTCACCTTGTGTTAGCTTAGTTTAAGTGGTACCTAAGAAAGGTAATTGTTTGGTGTGTGTGTATCGATTATAGAAAATTAAATAACACCACCAGAAAGGATCATTTTCTATTACCTTTCAATGACCAAGCCAAAGAAAGATTGGCTAGGAACAGTTTTCATTATATATTAGATGAATATAGTGGCTAGTTACAAATTAAAATAGCCTTTGAGGACTAAGAGAAAACTACCTTTACCTATCTATAAGGCACATTTGCTTATAGGCGCATGCCTCTTGGGTTATGTAATGCCCCTACCACTTTCCAGTATTGCATGATGATTATATTTTCTTATATAATCGAATCTTGCATAAATTTTTTATGGATTATTTTTCAATATTTGGAACATCTTTTGATTCATGTTTGAAAATTGTAGATAAAGTACTCACTAGATGTGAAGAGACAACTTTGGTTTTAAATTCGAAAAAGTTTTGTTTTATAGTTCAAGAATGAATTGTACTTAGTTATAAGATATCAAGAAAGAGCATAGAAGTGGATCTAGCTAAGATAGATGTAATCGCTCAACTCCCACCTCCAAATTCAGTTCGAGCAGTTAGGAGTTTCTTAGGTCATACTGGTTTCTATCTGAGATTCATTAAGGATTTTTTAAAAAACACCAAGCCTCTTACTGATCTTTTAACTAAGGATGCTATATTTGATTTTGATGACAAGTGCATGCATTCTTTTGAGCTATTAAAGGCAAAGCTTACAAGTACCCCAATCATAGTTTTGTCAAATTGGTCTTTACATTTTGAATTGATATACGATGCAAGTGATTTCATAATTAGAGTAGTTTTAGGGTAAAAAAAAAAGAAGATAAAATCTTTCATCTAATCTATTATTGAAGTGGGACATTAAATGAGGCCTAAAAGAACTATAAAACGACTAAGAAAGAAATGTTAGTTGACATCTTTGCCTATGATAAATTTAAATCTTATTTGGTTCTTTTAAAGGCAACAATGTATACTGATCATTTAGCGTTAAAATATTTGATCAATAAACCTTACGTAAAGCCTAGATTTATTAGATGGGTCCTTTTGTTGTAAGAAAGGTGTTGAAAATTTTTTCGTTGATCATCTTTCTATATTAAGTGAGGAAGTAATGGAAAAAAGGGAAAATCAAAACACTAAGGAAGTGTTTCCTGAGGAGTAATTGTTAGCAATGAAAGATCAATTGCCATGGTACACTGATTATGTTAATTATTTGGTAGGTAATATAATTCCTTGTGATTTGTCCTATTAGTAAAGGTGTGAATTCCTCACCGATTTTAAGAGATTTCTTTGGTGTGATCCTTTCTTAAATAAGATTTATAGAGATGGAATTATAAGGAGATGTGTTGCTTATGAGGAAATGCCTTCCATATTAGATCGTTGTCATTTTAAGGAAGTTAAAGGACACTTCGGGTCTATAAGGATTACACATAAGGTTTTAGAGTCTAGATTCTATTGGCTTATTTTGTTTAAGGATGAATTTCAACATGTAAAATATTGTGATAATAGCCAAAGAATTGGAAAATTTTCCAGGAGAAATGAAATTCCTCTGAATAATATTTTGGCCTACGAAGTTTTTGATGTTTGGGGTATTGATTTTATGAGATCCTTCCCTAAATCATATGCCAATCAACATATTTTAGTGACAGTAGATTATGTCAGTAGGTGGGTTATAGCAATAGCATTACCCACTAATGATGTAAGAAGTGTGGTGAAATTTCTAAAGAAAAATATTTTTATAAGGTTTGGTATACCTAGAGCAATAATAAGTGATGGATGTTCCCATTTTTGCAATAAGAAATTTTATTCCCTCCTATCCAATTATGGTGTAACTTATGAAGTCGCCACATCTATAGAATAACGGTCAAGTGAAAATTTTAAATCGAGAACTTAAAAAGAAATTTAGAAAAGACCGTTAGTACATCTAAGAAGGATTAGTCTCTCAAATTGGATGATACATTATTGGCATATTGTACTGCATATAAGACCCCCATTGGCATGTCTTTATATTGCCTGATTTATGTCAACTTATGTCATTTACTTGTTAAGTTAGAGCATAAGGCATTTTGGGTGACAAATTTCCTAAATTTTGACTCAAAGAAAGTTGGGGAACAAAGGTTATTACAATTAAATGAGTTGGATGAATTTTAACTTAATGCCTATAACAATTCCAAGCTTTATAAGGAAAGAACTAAGAATTGGCATGATAAGCATATCATTCCTTACGACTTCAACGTTGGTGATAAAGTTTTGATTTATAATTTATGTTTACAACTTTTTCCTAAAAAATTGTGATCCCGCTGAACTAGTCCTTATAATGTGCCCAATGTCTATCCTTACGGTACTATTGAAGTTACAAGTGGTCAGTCAAATTTTAAAGCCAATAGACAAAGAACCAAATTATATCTACCTAGTAGGGCATTGAACCTACGGAAAATTCTTTTCCTTCAGACCCTTACTAGGTTTCCATCCTTCTTTAATTATCTACATATTAATGTGCTATTCCTTTGTTTTTATTTTTTCCTTTTATTTTTATCCTTACTTATCTTTTCCTTCATTTTAGGTGTTAAATCTCTATTCTTTTGTTGGTCCTCTTTTGAGTTTTTTAAATTTCGAGTCTAGCTTTCCGTAATTTAAGTTCCTTCTTAGTTTTAGTTTTCTTATTTGATTTTATGTTAGCGTGTTTCAAGCTTTAGTTCTTTAACTAATTTTCTTCAATATTTTAATTAGGTTTTTTCTTTTACTCCTAGTTCTAATTTTCTTGTGTCAGTGTTAGTTTTCTTTTTTTTAGTCCTTTTAGTGTGTTTTTAAATAATTTTCATTAAGTCTTTTCTTAGCTTTTCAGTTGGCCTCTTTAGTTTTATGTTAGTCTCCTTTAATCTTTTGATTTCTTTAGGTTTAATTTCTTTAGTTTTTAGTGTTTTTAAAAGCCTATCTTTGAGCAAATTAGTTGTATAATCCTCTGAGATTTGTTTAGGATTAATTTTGAGTTAATTAGATAAACTTTTAAGCAAAAATTCAATTTTATGACGTTTTTGCAAGAGTAAAATGGCGGAATAAAATGATAGTCTCCTTCTACAAAAAGCCACTATTTAAGTCAACTTGGGAAGTAAACGGCGGGACTTAAATCCTGCTGTTTGACTAGCACCATTTAACTTCCTAGGTATCATCTTTTAAGTCCTTATTAAGCACACCATCTATGTCGTTCTAACATAGTGCTTCGTCTTCTTCCTCCGACATCCCCTAAACTCTAAAAACATCGATTTTCTTGTCATTTCTTCACCAAAATTAGTGTTTTAGGGCTCATTTTGTAAAACATTCAGTGTTGTGTCTTATTTTACCTTGAAATCTTCCAAACAAACATTGAATTCACAGCGAAATCCATTAAAGCCACCCTCAATTATTGTTAACTATTGAATATGAAATTTTCATTTTTCTTGTGTTATATGGCTAATTTTTTAATTGCTTTCGTACCATTGGAATCCTTGAATCATTATATATATTTTGGTACTAATTTTACACCTTAATATTCTTATTGAAAATTTTCGAATATTTTAGTGATCCATAGAATATTCTAGCAAGGTCAATTGCATAATTTCTAAATTTTAGCCCATTTTTAGCCTCTATTCAATATATTTTGTGAATATTTTTTGCTCGATATGTCCCTGAGACAATTCCAAGGTGCTTCAAGCTTGTGAAAGAGATATGGGTACAATGATTCCTATTTCTCAAGTCATAATAATGCTAACTATTTTGAGAGCCATCTGTCGAACCAATTCATCACAAAAAGGTCTTTAACACCTACCCTTGATACTGCGTTTGATGTATCTAGCGCTTTTTGTTCATTAGGATGGGATCTAGTGTTGGTATTTTTTAGTCCCTATTATCCACTCTTGGTTAGAGAGTTCTATGTCAACATAAAAGAAAAAGAAAGTCAAGATATCCTAGACATTCGATCTATGGTGTGAGGTACACCTCTTCTCACTACTCGAGCTTTAAGACCTTCACTTTTAGGTGTGTCAGATATCAGAGACCTTTATAACTATAGGGTGGATAAGATTTAAGGTGATAAGGTGGAAAAGTCCTAATTTCTCCATCGATATTGCTCGAGCTAATTTAAACCTTATCAAGCAACAAAGTAAATACAATTATCCAATCCATCAACTTTTAACTCAAAAAAGGATAGTTATCACCTTATTGAGCTCCAATTTGATTTCCCTATGTGATTAGGTTGAATGAAATTAGGTATGATGATACCTACCTCTTACACAAGATGTTTCATGGTTTAGGAGTAATAAAGGGCCTAACCCTGTTTGCTTTTATTTTTCAAAGTATTCGAAATATGGTTCGCCTTCATCATGCGTATAAGAACTTTTCTTTCCCATCTCTTTTGATAAGGATCTTTCAGGAGGCTGAAGTATCTTTTGAGAGACAAGTTACTGTATAGCTTCAGCCAAATTCGATTCTTGAATTCCCTATCTTAAAGCTTTGGTAGTACATGAGAGTGGTTGGCGAGTGGCACCATTTAATTTGGAGACCTCTCTAGGGAGATGAGAGAGTAGATGATATTGATATTTCTATGCCTAAGCCTATTGTAACACCTAAGGAAGGCATGGAAGAGGCTTCTTCTGAAGCCACTCCCAGTGTTCATCATCCTCCTCCTACAGTTGATGCTTCGACATTTATACCTCTACCTACTTCAGAGGACTAGATTTTTATGCTTCATCACCTAGAGTAGTATCTCTTTTGTATTAAGTCCACATTGGATTTTATCCAGACTCGAGTTACTAATGTTCAAGAGCGAGTAGACAAAGTTCAAAGTCAGCTAGATGTTCTCTAGGATTATGTTACTTCTTATCAACCACCACCTCCCTTTTAGGCACTTTGACAATATCTATTTATACATAGTGCATTCTTTTTATGTATCTTGCACTTGTACTTTCATTGTTTATTTATGCTTTCCAACTTGCTGTTATTAATGCTTTTGATCAAATTTAGTGTTCACTTTAATGGATTGAAAAGATATTATCATTATTCCAGATGATTACTATTCTATTCTCTCCCATGTTCTCTTTTCATTTTGCTTTTATGAATATTGGGAACCAACGATCAACTTTAAGTGTGGAGGAAGGATATCAGGATTTCACAATTGGTTTACTTGTTCTATCATCTTTTTAAAAATAATTTATAATTAGAGGAATTTTTTTTCTATTTTGATTTATATCATGACAAATTAAGATTTTATGCTTTTGATTTTGACAATTAATGATCAATAAATTTTAAATCACTTCATGTTTTGAATAATTAATTCCTTATGATCATTATGATACTTCACTTCTAAAATGAATATTTCTAAGAAAATTGTTGCATCTTTTAAACTCTTTCATCATATTTAAGAAATTAAATGCAAAGAAAGAAACGAAAAGATAAAGTGTACTTAAAAGAAATAAAAGTAGGCAAGTTTTTCATTTAATCCGTTGGCTTTGAACCAATTGGTAGAAGTTAAAGAGTGGCATTAGTAGCCAGTTGAGATGAGGTGATTTAATCAAGTAACTAAGGTTATTCATGACAAAATTTTCATATTTTTATAAAAAGATTAAATGACCTCTTAACCAAGCCAAGCTCACATTATTGTTTCATTTTTTTTTCTTAATTGATTAAGGATGCAAATTTTTTAAATTGATGATACTATTTGTTTGGTTTAGATTCATTTTACACTTGAAATTGAATTTTGTGACTTAGGATGAATTTGAAGAAGCATGAAGTGGTTTAATTTCTTTTGTTACTTAATTTGATGAATCAATCTTATAACCTCTTAATTGGTCATATTGATTGAATGGTTAAGGAAATCTTTTCAATGACAATGATTGATGAATTGGAATTATTTTTCCTATAATTATAATTTTTTTGAAATTAATGATTAATTATTTTGATTAAGGACAAGCAAATGCTTAAGTGTGAAGGAATTGATAGAGGTTCATTTTATATTATTTTATGGTATTTTGATGTTAATTTACCTATATTTTGATGTTTAATTGATTCATTTGTGTCTTGAATTATTTAAATTTCAGATTACAATCCAATTGAAGTGAAAATCAAGAAAAATATGAGGATTAGAGGAAAAACATGACTTAGACGACATTAGCAAGTAAACTAGCATTTAAGTCTCCAAACCTCGCGTTTAACTATGTTCTGTGACTTAAACAATGGCAGTAAAATGATGTCATTTAACTCCTCTTCAAGCACTGTCTAACTAGCAGTCAAACTTTTTCCAGTTGGATCTTTCTCTTCATTGGCTACAACTTTCTCCACTTGCTCTAAACATATTTAAAGATGTTCTGAAGCCAAAATTAAAAAGAAGAAAAAGAGAGAACATGAAAATTGAGCAAAAAATTAGATCATATTTAGTCTTTGGGTTATTCTCTTATTTTGCAGATCTAAGCTTGTATTTAAGGATTATGAAAGCTTAAACACGTTATGAAGACCTGTGGCATGTTTATAGCCCCTTTTTGGTGCATTATTAATTTGTTTTTACATTGAAATCCACTTATTAATATCATTTGTTGAAGAACATGATAAATATGATGAGAATGATTTGTTTCTTGGTTTAAATGAGTTGCTGATTCAGTTTTGGTTAAGGAATGGTTAGTAAATGATCTAGATATGTTCTAAAATCAATTTCATGCATGATTGAAGGTTGTCTTTGGAAATGATGAGATTAATCCTTATTATAAACTAAACATTTAGAATAAAGTTAAGAAACAATTTAGGATTGAAGAAATATACCTAATTTGTTGCACCAATCATTAAGTAACCTGATTTTAATAATTGAATGACTAAGTCTTGATTTATCTTAAGGTTTATAATCTGAAAATTGAAATTGTTTTTAGGTTAAGCTTTTTAAACTTTAAGCCTAATGCTTAAGATTGATTAATGACCAAATTTTAACTTAATTAAGTAGAGAAAAAGCATTGTCTTTACTATAGCATTGATTTGATTTAGTGAAGTAACCCAAGGACAAGCTCTTCAATCCTTAATTATTCTACTTAACTTGTAAATTTAAGTTCATTTGGTAATTTTAGTTGGTAATTTCATTTTAATTGGATTCTCTAGATAATTATCACCTAATTAACTTAGTAATTGAAATTTGGTAATCCATGTGGAATGATAACTCATATCTTAAATATTCCTCTTTATTATTTGTAATTGGTACACTCGCCATCATCGTTGGTTTAATTTTGTAAAAGGAGAGAAAAATATTCTTCAAGTACTTAATTTGTGAATTAAAATTGATCATTAGGCCTTAATAGAAACCAAAAGCAACAACATTATGCTAATGTAAACTTCAATTCCAATGCCGTGATTGCATATGATTAGATTCAGAAATAGTAATTTATGATTAGATAAATTTATTAGTGTTGCATCTTGCATGGAGACTTAGAAATAAGCTTACATAAGATATCTGAATTAGGTGTGAACTTAATCAAAATAATAGGTTTCATCAAATAGATGAATGCATTCTATTGATATTTTGACATACATAGAATTTTCACTTAATTATCAAAGGAATAGGAACTTCGTAACTTAAAAGAGAGTGTAATTTAACTTTGGATACTTACGATTTAAGATAACCTAGATGTTCCATTAAATCAAGGTTGAGTGATGAATGCAAATACATCTTGGGGGGAATAACTATATAGGTCCTAACTTCATTATTAGTTGTTGATTCTTGTGAGTTTATGGACTTGTCTTTAGTTATTTTATTTATTTTCATTAATCAGTCAATTAATCAATCATTTTTTTAGTAAGTTAGTTAGTAAGGATATAATTTCTTTAGTAATCATAATCCTTGTGAATTGATAACCTAGACTCACAATACATATACTGCTTTGCGATAGGTACACCTGCCTAATTTTTTGTTTTAGTATTAATGCTAGGATTCTTTGATTTATATATATATTTTAAAACTTAGGTACATTCATCACGAATCAAGTATTCAACATTGTTGTGGGAGTGTTTTTATTATTAAAAGTTTTTACTCTTTGTTAGATTAAATATTTTTTTCTTTATTTTGTTTTTTATGTTTAATAAAAATCATTTTTAGGTCTTACGTCTTGGGTTTTAAAGCGCATATAGTGAATGTAATGATAGGGTAAAATAATCAATGGTAGGAACATTAGTGGTAATATGACTAGGAAGTTTTAATTAATACATGGAGAATGGATGGGATGGCTTATAATGACTATTGGAGCAACACCTACAACGCATCATGGGCTAATTTGACTTAATTTAAGCAACCTTTGTTGGACTATTTTCAACTATAAGAAGAAGAATTGAGGATAAGAGAGAAATTAGTAAAGTCCATATCCGCATCAAAAGTTCAATTAGAGGGTGTAGATAGCTCCATCCACCACTTGATGACATAATTCAACTAAAAGAGGAATTGAGAATGAGATAATTGATAGTTAAGGTTATAACTACAACAAAATGCCAATTCAAAGCTACAGAATCTTCCATACATCACTTGGCAATATAAGTTAGGTAGTTAGCTAAACTAATTATAGAACAAGAGCAACCTAGTGTGCCTACTAGTATAGAAGTGCGGCCGAGGGAGTGAGATGTCGTAGAATTAACAACAAGTGAGGGGAATTGACACTAGATATGGATGAGGAAACAAAAGAAGATATTGATATTGTAATCAATAAAGAAGAAAAATAGGTACCCTTATGCTTTGATTTTATTTGTATAATAATATTTGACTGCATGAAAGAGATTAGATATCAATATCTATTTCCAAAGTACTTCACACAGTTTAAAGGAGATGAAGAGAGACATTAATTGGTAGGTTTTATAACTTAGGTATTTTCGTTGAGCCATTTAGTTTTTGAGGAAATCAATCAAATGTATAGATTAAGAAAAAAGAATCATAATTCTTTAGCATTAAGATCTAGCTAAAAGGCCTTTAAAAACTCTTTTTTGGAGGTAAACTAATCTTTATCTTATTCCTTTATCTTGCTTTTATTTTGATCAGTAGAGCTTTTTACATGTAGAGTTGCATTTTGGCATGTTTATTATTTGTATTTACACGTGTGTGTTTTTTATTTCTTTATATTTTTTACTGACTTCAATTGCCAGATGTTTATCACTTATGAATGAGTTTTCATGCATCAATTTAAAGGTTTTGATTGAAATCATTAAAGTATGTACTCAATCTCTACATTGAACACTTGAAAGTTGGGGATTTCATGATGACTTAAGAATTTATTATGAATAATGTGTTTATGGTTATGCACTTGAGATTTTCAATCAATCTTTGTGGCATGTGTTGCATGAGATTTTCAATCAATCTTTGTGACATGTGTTGATATATAATGTTCTAACATGTAGATTTTCTCTTGTTCATCATCACCTAATTCACCCAAACTATAATTTGGATGGCTATTCATATGGGTATGTGTTTATGTGATATTGTTATATTATTCTTACCATGTTCATAGGTCTGCACTTAATATCTTCCATCAATATTTTTGACATGTGCTGATCTATAATGATTTAGCATATGGATTTTCTCTTGTTCATTTTCACCCAATTCACCCAAGCTATAATTTGGATGGCTATTTATGCTAGTATGTCTTTATGGGAGATTGTTAAATTGTTCTTATCATGTTCATGGCTATTAATGCATTACTTGAGTTAATTATAAATTGTTGATGGTTTATATTTATAAGAATCACTTACTAAGGATAAACATTGGATGGAGATTGTTTGAACAAAGTATTTGATGATAATGGTGGTTTGGAGTGTTTAAGTTATTATTAGCATATGTTACTTTTATTTAGGGATTGTTAGTGCCATTGATGGCTAATAAGGATTTACATGTTAATTTTGATTTATAAGCAACTCATTATCTTTCCCATTATGTTTTATTGATAACCTTGACATGCTATTCATTTATTTTATGTTAGATGGTTGATGAGTTGCATAGTTCATAAGCCTTAGACTTGAATAATTATGAAACACATTACATGACTTTATGAAGTGATTGTAATGACTTTTTAGAATGATCATGGTAGTGCATATGAATGA
Organism: Pinacopodium congolense; assembly: GCA_028565735.1. Taxonomy (NCBI): domain Eukaryota; kingdom Viridiplantae; phylum Streptophyta; class Magnoliopsida; order Malpighiales; family Erythroxylaceae; genus Pinacopodium; species Pinacopodium congolense. The sequence continues at coordinate 16,215 of JAOXYD010248298.1, forward strand.
TTGATTGTCTTATGGTTTATAACTTTTGGGAATGAATATGGTTTAATAACAAGTCAAATGGAGGGAGTTCATACATCATCATTACAATTACCTCTCTCAAAGGACGCTTGATGGATGTGCACATGGACTTCACTTTGCAATGAGGTTTGATTGTATTTTATTTTTTATTAATTTTAATTTTAATTTTATTATGAAATTAAAATTAAAATTAATAAAAAATAAAATACAATTGATGTATTAGATGACATGAATATCTTATTTGTGAGTCTAAGTTTAATGACATGAATATCTTATTTTAGAATGATTTTGATTATTAGATGATTTTTAATTATGATATCATAATTCAATTGATGTTTTTGATTTAGTAAACATTGATCAGCTCTAGAATGATTTCTAACCTAAAAAAAGTTTCTTTTTCCTTTTGATGATTTACATATAGTTAGTGACCACTATATGTGATATTGAGTATTTTAGGACATCTTGTATGGCTTATAATGTGAATTTGGGAATGGGATGTATTGTTTATTTCTTAAAGATTGAAAAATAAAGTGTTACTTAAATAAGTGAGCAAAATTTTCACTCTACTGGCTTCATATTAAAAAAAATTGAAGTATATGAGTGGTGCTAATAGTCATTTGAGAGAGTGATCTAGCCAAGTAACTAGGGGTATTCACAACAAAATGTTCATCTTTATATAAAAAAAACATATGACGTCTCAAACAAGCTAAAAGAGTATCCTAATTGAGCATCTCAGGGACATTCATAACAAAGTTTTTGCCCTTGTGTCAAAAGACTAGGTGACCTTTAATCAATTACTCCAAGTTTTGAATTTGTGTTTTGTTTTATTATTTAACATCCTTGACTAGATTTTGTATGATAGTCAATATAAAATGACTTATATTGTGCATAACGTTTATTCTTTACTAACAGTATGTTTTTTCATATGATAATAATGTTTTTGTCATGATAGAGTTATGATGTGTAAGTTAAATCAATTGCATTGATTGGTAGTTTTTTGTACTCAATTAATTTTTAATTTTTGATCAAGATTATTTTGAGTTAATATTTAAGTCATTACTTAAGAACAATCAACAACTCAAGTAGGGGGCATTGATAATACCCTAATTATACATCTTTTAGACATATTTTTAGGAGGATTATCTTAGGATTAAATCACAATTACATGTAATTTGAATCCATATTTGGCTAATTATTGCATAAGTTACTATTTATCTACTTCTCAATTATTGTTTATGTTTTGTAGGAATTTAGTGAGCATTTTAATGCACTTTTAGAGTTATAAGAGATGTTAAATGTATTTGAGGAGTTAAAGCATCACATTATAATGTTCTACATAAAATATCAAGGCCATAGAACAAGAAATGAAGAGTGAATGTAAAGAAGAGCAAGAGAAGCTGAAATAAGTAGCAGCTCAAGTAAAGGGGATTTTAGTGAGAAATTAGATGCACTTTTGGAGTGGGAATGGTTTTGGAATCAATTTAGGGGTAAGAACACCATATGTTTTAGTTTAAAACCAAATTTCAAGGCCAAAGGACAAGTGATGAAGAGTTTATAGTGAAAAGATGGAGAAGGTTCAAAGATGGAAAACCATAGGGGGACACGACCTAGGACACAGTTATGTCTTAGACTATGTATATTGGTTAGAGAGGGTCACGAATTAGGACACGGGCATGCCCCATACTTTGTTCTAAGCATCTTTGAATAGAGATGGCCAACTGAATCCATATTCTAAAAAATTTATAGGTTGTCCTAATTGACTAATAAAACCCACCCACTTCTTTAAAATGACAAAAATGTAATATTAAAGACATCTCCTTACAATTCCATCTGCACATATCTTGTAAATAAAAAAGTTATCCCAAAGATGGTGCTTTAGCTTAAAAATAAATTTCTTCTTTTGATTATAATTAGAGTTGAAAAGAAGGATATTACTAGCTAGACAATTAATAAGATCTACATACCAAAAAGTGGCTAACATGGCCATTAGTTGCCCAAGTTGGAAGAGCTCATTGATGTCCTTGTCAAATCCTTTCTCCATTTTTGTTTCATCTAGCCTGGATAAGTGGTCAACTATGAATTTTTAGGCCCCCTTCTTATCCTTCATCTCTATATCGAATTTCTACTAGAGTAGAACCTATAAAATTAGTCTTGATTTTGCATTATGTTTGGCCATCAAGTATTTTAAAGTTGCATGAGCCATATAACTGACTACTTTAAATAATACTAGGTAAGACCTAAATTTATTAAATGAAAATACCACTGATAACATCTCTTTTTAAGTTCAAGAAATTTAGCTAAAAGTCTAGCAATTTTACAAAAAAAAAAATCTTTAATGAAGCGTCGGTAAAATCTAGTATGACTTAAGAAACTTCCAATATCCTTAAAAAATTTTGGTATAGGCAATTTCTTATTCACATCAATTTTATTTGGATTTCTATCTATACTCTTGCTATCTTATGACCTAAGACAACACACTTTTGCACAATAAAGTGATATTTTTTTGACATTTCTTCCTATTCGAAACTAAGCGTGTCTCTTCACATTTCTTAAGTATCTTCTCTAAATTTTCTAAGCATGCATAAAAAAGTACCAAATTTAAAGAAGTCATCCATGAATATCTTAATGTAAGTTTCAAATATATCAAAGAAAATAACTAATATACAATGATGAAAAGTAGCTAGAACATTAAACAAACCAAAATTCATGCATTTATATGCAAATGTATCATATGGACATGTAAAATATTTTTCTTTTAATCTTATGAGACTTCTCTAATTTGTAGGTAACCTAAAAATCCATTCAAGGGATAATAAAGCTATGTCCAATTGGTTTCTCGATCATTTGATTAATAAAGAGTAAAGGGAAGTTGTCTTTACTAGTAGCATCATTTAATTTCCTATAATTTATTCATATTCTCCACACTGTAACTTTTCTAGTTTCTATCAACTCATTTATTTTATTTTGCATAATAGTGATATCTCATTTATTAGGTACTACTGAGACAAAGCTAACCCAATTAAGATTAGAGATGGGGTAGATAATACTTGCATTAAGGAGCTTAACTACCTCTTCTTTAACTACTTCTTTCATATGTAGGTTGAGTTATATTAAAGGTCATACTAAAGGTTTGCTTCCTTCCTACGTAAAAATCTTATGCGTATAGAAAAAGGGACTAATTCCTTTGATGCCTAAGATTGTCCATCCTAAGGCTCTCTTGTGGTCTTTAAGCACTAATAGTAACCTTTCCTTCATAGTTTGATAAAGAAGAAATAATAACTAATAAGTACTTATGTAGGCTTAAAAATGCATACTTTAGATGATTAGGTAGAGGTTTAAGTTCAAGCATAGGGGGCTCTTTGATAAAAGGTTTAGGTAACAGGTTGGCTAGTCTTTGGAGGAGTTCATAGGACCAATGTTGTGTCCAATATGCATTCTCTACACTAGCCTTATTTTCATTAAGAGCATCTTAAATCTCATCACCTAAATCATCAAGTGTAGTTATTACTTCTTCCTCCAAAATTACAACACAAAAATCAATAGATAGATTAGTGTCATGAGAGTATATACTAATGAAATTACAAGACTAAAGAGTAAAAGGTTGTTTCATGGCATTAAAGACATCAAAAACTAATTCTTCATTTTGAAGTCTTAAGATTCCATATCCAACACAAGGAAGTCCATTATAAAGATGAATTTTTTCACTTTAACTCGTGCATCCTTGATGACTCCCTTAAGGTACATGATTGATCAATTTACTAGTTATAGTGAAACTATTGATGGTTTGCTCTCTTCTAGTCTAAATTTCCTAAAATAAAACAAAGGCCTTAAATTAATACAAACTTCCAAATCCATTAAGACTCTATCTATATTTAAATTAACAATAGTGTAAGGGATATTGAAACTCCCTATTATTTTAATTTTGATGGCAACTTCTTTAATAGAATGATTAAACACTCCTTGTTTAGCTTAACAATATCATATTCTTCTAGTCTTTTCTTGTTAGACAAGCTTTTCTTAAGAAATTTAGTATAAGAAAGCATTTGTGTTGAAGCTTCAACAAAGGGAATATTATATGGAATTTTTTAAGAACTTCTAAGAACTGACTAAACTACTTATCTAATTGATTATCTTTAATCCTCAACGGATATGGCATTTTAAATCTTACCAAATAATTGATTGGCTTAACAAACAACCTAGGATTATCCTCTTTTGTAACTAATTCCTTCTTTTCCCCCTTGCTAGCCTTTTGAATTGCTTCATCTTCACTCTCATGCATCCTTTATAAGGCTTACTAGTTGGCTCATCTGATTCTCTAAGTTTCTAAGTGAGGCTTCTTGATTTTTCATTCTAAGCTCTTAAATTTGCATTCCATATTATTGACTTTACATTATTGCCTAAATGTGGAGATATATTTAGTCAACATCTCTTCTTAATTATACTTCTCTAGCCATATAGTTGTGGTGGCATTGAATCCTAGAGGTGGTGCTTACTGTGTGTATGTTGAACATACCTAAGTTTTAATAAAAGTTTACATCCAAATTTTACAAACAAATACTATTAAAACATGCAAATAGGCAAGTGCACCTATCGTAGTGTAGTATAACTAATATGAGTTGAGATTGTTGATCTACGAGGATAGTAATTACAAGAGAATTCCTATCCTTACTATCTAACCTAGTCAAAGGTAATTTTTAATTAATGAAACTAAACAAAATAACTAGAGATAAATCAAAGGTAAACTTAAAAGAATTAGCAAGCAATACTAAAGTTAGGATCTAGATAGCTAATCCCTTAAGATGCATGTGTATTCATCATTTGACCTTGATTGAACATTTTTTCCAGATTTTATTACACCATAGGTTCCTTAAGGTAAATCATATGCTTTCTTGAGTTATGAAATTCTAGTCAATTTGATAAATCAAGTGAAAGTTCTCTTCATCTCAATCTATCTGTTGAATGCATTAATTGATTTTATGGAACCTATTATTTCAACCAAGTTCACACTTAATCTGAATATCTTATGTAAGACTATCCCTAGGTTTCCATGCAAGATGCATTATTTATGGATTCATCTAAAACATACATTTGATTTCCCAATCTAAACATACACAATGATACCATTATAATTGAAGTTTACAATTGGATAACACTCAAAACCAATGTCATTAAATTCATAATCAAATCCAATAAAAATATAAATATTCAATAAAAATAAAAATAATGAAATACTACATCCTAAGGTTCATAAAAACCTAAATATTACAAGAAAATTAAGTTCCAAAAATAAAGAAAACAACAACAACAATCAATAAAAGAGTAAGGATGAAAAATCTTATGGTGAAGGTTCTTGAATCTTTTGACTTCTTTATGATTCTTATTGGAAAAATACTCTTGATCTTCACTTTCTTGACGTTTTAATCCTAATATGTCCTTTAATCTTGATCAAATCCTTGTTATGATGGCTTACGAATCACCTTTAGGATCTTGGTGGTGGCTTTAAGGCTTATAGGAGCCAAAGACATCAATAAAAAGACCTAAAATTGCTTAAATAATGAAGTGCACTTGATAGGCTCATAACCAAACTCACAGTTGTGAGTTTTCTCGTGAGTCCCACTGTTCAAATCTCATGAGCAAGCTAATGGGTATGAGCTTTCCCATAAGCTCTTTAGCTTTTTGAGTATTTTCCTCTTCTCAGTCTTTTCACTATAACTTCTTATTCGCTCATCCTTTAGCCTTTAAATTTTGTGTAGAACTCAACAACATGATTTTCTTTCACCCCAAATTAATTTTGTAATAATTACAACTTCATAAATTTCTTTCCAAAGTCACCTACAGTTGAGTTTGTACTTGTTCTAGCTTCTTTTCTCTTCTCTTAATGCACTCTACATGGCATGTCCTATTGCCTTGATATTTGATGTGTAACTTCATAACTTGATGCTATATCTCTTAAATTGATTCCAATTCTTTTCTAACTCAAAAAATGCATTAAAATGCTCTCTAAAGTCCTAAAAAACATAAACAATAATCCAAAGCAACTTAAATAACATATTATTCAAGAAGAAACTAAGTATGCACCCAAATCACATGGAATTAACCCTTAAATATAAAATAATCATTATGAAAATATGCCTAAAAGATGTATAATTAAGGTTCTATCAATGCAATATGAACATTAGAAGATTTTTGTTATTCCATCTTATTGTTGATCCAAGATAAGGTAGGGTGATTCCTTCATCCAAAATTGTACGTGTTCGAGTATAAGTTCCCCTACCTGTCAAAATTTCCCATATATTATGCTTACTCTTGCTCTTATGAAAATGAATTTACTACTTCAAAATCTGCGGATGAATGTGAATCCCCATATCAATGTTCATATATGACCTGACTTCGCATAATGGAACTCTAAACCTCACTTCACACTCTGTATAAGGTTTTCATATTTCTTAGTTAGCAAATCCATCTGAGCTACTGGTGCCATTGAATTATCTACCATATATGCTCTAGTAGGCCTTGATAGCTCCAAAATTATTCATATTTTAGGTATGATTTCATGATCATTATATTGATTTGAAGGGAAAATATCAAGATATTTGAGTGTATATTGAATTAAATATTAAAATAAGATATTACTTATGTACTTTTTATTGATTTTCTATATTTTCTAGGACTTTGGTAAGCATTTTCATGCACCTTTAGGATTGGAAAATATGTGAAATTAATTTGGCCTTAAATTAGGAAATTCCACATCAAATTTTATAGAAAAATCAATTTCACGTATTTCCAATCAAATTAGGAAGTTCTACACCAACTTTTAGGGCCAAAGGATAAACAAAGAAGAAGTTAAAGAAAAAATATCAAGAGAGAACCAAAACTAGGAAGACCACGAGCAGACTTATCACTCCCGTGGGTCTAGCCATGATTTTAGAATAGTGTGAGCCATGGCCAAACCAATAGTAGGAAGACCAAAAGTAAACCCACACTCGTAGGTTTAATTGTGATTTTAGAATAGAGTGAACCATAACTAGACTTATGATGACCATAAGTAGGTCTAGCTGTGATTTTGGATTAGTGTGAACAATAGCCAAACCTATGATCGTGGGTCTACTCGTGGCTCATGCAAGACCTTATTAAACAAATAACCAAATTAGGTTAGTTTTTGAGAATCTCTGCCCCTTAATGATAGAAGAAGCCGCCAAGGGAGAAAAGATGAGTTTTAAGCCATCTTCCAAGAGTTTTCCACGAGACTAAAGGAGAAGGAAGGATCAAAGCACATCAAAGTGAAGATCAAAGATAGGATTTCAAGCAACGATGCGTCAAGGAAAACAAGACATATAAATATGAGCTTATCTTTTACCTCTATTCTTATAATTGTTTTTATGATTTTTTTTAATGTATTAGAACTAATTTTCTCATAGGATTTGGATTATTATGAACCCTAAAATGTAGTGTTACATTATTTATTTAGTTTAATATGAGTTTTTATAATTTTTAATTGCCTATATATTAAATTGAGATTGGTTTTTTAGTGTTTTCTGACTGTTAAAATTTAATTCCTATTACATGATTTCATATGTTTAGGTACATCAAATCAAATACATGAATAAATTAACCATAGGTGATGCATCTTGCATGGAGTTCTTAATCATAGGCTCACATAAGATGTTTGGATTAGGTGTGAGTTTAATCTAAATAATAGGTTTCATAAAACATAGTAATGCATTTAATTGATGAATTTATATAGTTTAACTAACGGCTTAATTTGTTGAATTCAATAGGAATTGCATAATTTGACTGTGAGCTTACAATTGAACTTTATGGAACCTATGATCTAAGACAATATGAAAATTATATTAAATTAAGTTAAGTGATGAACATAAATACATCTTCGAGGGAATAACAATCTAGATCCTAAATTTAATATTGTTAGTTAATCATATGATATTGTCTTTAGGTTAGCTTTCTTTATTTTCTTTTAATCAATCAATCATCCATTCATTCATCTTTGAGTAAGTTAGATAATAGATAGGAATTCTCTAATAACTGTAGTCCTCATGGATTGAAACTTGGACTCATAATAACTATACTGCATAGTGATAGGTTCACGTGCCTTATTACTTTTTTGGTATTATTTATTGTGATTCTTTGGATTATTTCTATTTAAAACTTAGGCAAGTTTAGTATATGTACATTAAACCTTCTGGGATGCCTCTATGAGTGGTATTAAAAAAAATTTGTAGTAATCTCCTTAACTAATTTATAGGCCTAATCTAGCATCTTTCTCATTAAGTTCCTTCCTATAGTTATGTCTATAATGCTCTTTGTTGATGGTGAAACTCTGATATAAAATATATCTACTTATTGCTATATAGAAAAAACCATGACTTAGGCACCTTGCTAACATATTGCAAAACCTCTCCCATGTCTCATATAAGTTTTCATTTTTAATGATCTTTGTCTTCATCTTTGTAACATTTGTAAGTGGAAAGAAATTTGCCAAAAACAATTTCAATAACTCCTCCCATATAGTAATAGGCCTTAGTTGTAAGGTTACTACTAACCATGCTCTTACTCTATCCCTTAAAGAAAAGGGAAACAATCTCAATTTGACTACATCCTCTAATGCACAATTTTACTTGAATAGATCACATATATCTAGGAATATCTCCAAATATGTGTTGGGATCTTCTAATGGTAGTCCTCTAAACTGAGATGCTTTTGATCATTGAAATAATGCCAAAGGAATCTTGAAATTGGTTACTATGATGTTATTCTATTATTATTTCTTCCCATGGTCAAATCCATTATCATAGGCTCCCTTCACTCCTCCTATCGATGTACCACAAACTCTTCACATTGTGCCATGTCTATTGAGTGTGGTTTAGCTTCCAACTATTCTTTTACAATCTCTTATTCTTCTATGTTTTGTACCATAAGTTAACCTGGCCTTTATTTATAGCCTGTGAGCAGTTTTTTCAATCTCAGTTTTAAGCAATAAGTTCTCAAGCTTTTAGCCATGATTTTGCATACAAAAGATAGAAATAAACTAAAAAAAAATAACAAAGAAATGTAAAAATTAAGTAAATAAATAACCAAATAAAACTAAAAAAAGAAAAAAAACCTCCGTCTAAAGTAATCAACAACGTTTTATCCCTAATACTACATAATTAGGTTCATAGTAATAATGCCAAAATCTTATTGTGGTCTATATTTAGTTAATTATTTTCTTTCTCTAACGTAAGACCACCTAAAGGCAAGTATACCTTTGTCAACAAGTAATATAAACAATGAGTAAACAAGTATTATATTCCACTGGGACCTAAGTGTAAGTTCTAAGCCACTTAGTGCTTAATTATTCAGATAATTTGATTTTTGGGTTGATAAAGACTTAAAATTAAATCAAATAACTAAACTATAATTTCAATCTAACAATAATTGGCTAATCAAGACTCTTCTAATGATTTAAACTAGCTAAGGTTTCATATTTAATTATGTTAATCAACTTATAAAGTTAAATGTTGGAATGGTCTAGGATTTAATTCACTTAATCAAAATAATAACAATAATGGTCATAGAAACATTTTTTATATTTTAAACTCAAGTTATCTATTTGGTCCACAAACAATTTAGAATAAAAACATGAAGATCAATAAGCCTAAACCTAAGCTCTTTAGTTTCAAGAATCCTCACAAAAGATTATGTATGATTGGTCCTTTTTTTTATTCAATTATATTAACTAATTGATTTTTTAATAATTAAAAGCCACTTATTATGGACCATTTAACTATCTATCAATCTAACTTAGGTGATTAGGCTAAGTATGATAAATTAAGCATTCAATTAGATTAAATTCATCTAAATAATAAAACATGACCCATTTGCTTTCCTAGCCTTAGCTAGCCATTCATCGCCAATCACAAAGATATTCATCATCAAAGATGTGGTGTATCCTTGTTGATTTCTTGCTTCTCTTGATATCCAAATAAGGTGTTTAATTTTAAGTGAAATTTTTAGATTTAAAATTTTTGAATATCTGAAAGTGCTTGATGAATATCAATGGTAACACAAAATGAATAGGTGTGAAAAAGGCAAGATGGAGTATAAATGTACTTGTCAACATAAGAATGAGTGTAAAACTGCTTGTGTAAGTTAGTTATGAAGAACTAGCTAGACTAAGGCTTAATGGAGAGTAAAATGCACATGTCATTGAATTAGCTTAGAAGATTTTGCATGATTGTTTATATAAATTTTTTATAATTGATATTAGTTGTGCGAAGTAGCTTTGTTACATGTTTTACCATAACTTTTAATTCATAATCAAGAGTGAATTAAGAGATACTAGCTATGCAATGCAATGGTTTGAATTGGAGTTTTTGATTGATATTTAGCTATCATTAGAGAATTTTGAATGAATATTTAAATGGTAGCTTAAGGGAAACCAATAGTTCAAATGTAGAGGAATTTATAGGGCCATTTTATATAGGTTTTTACACCATAATTTAATATGTTTTTAACCTATTTATTGGTGAATTTACCTTATTCATGATTATTATACGTCTAATTAAGGATTTAGTAATGCAAAGAGTTAAATTTAGAGGAGTTTTGGTAGAAGATCAATAGCAATCTATAATGACATCATTTTGGTTACTATAGAGCACCACTGTAGTCCTGTATAAAGTAAGAGAACTAACAGTACACGAAAATAGTGTCATTATTCTCAAATTAAAATACTATTATATTGCACGTCGAAGTTAGAGAACCAAAAACTTTCAATGATGACAAAATTAGTTGTGAAGAATTAATAAGATTAAGACATGATGGAGCATAAACTACATATGTTATTAAATTACCTTAGAAACGTTTGTAAGATTGTATATATCGTTTTTATATTATGTGTGAGAATTAGCTTTATTACATGTTTGTCCATAGTTTTTAATTCATTATTAAGAGCGAATTAAGAGGTGCTAGCTATATTGATTATATTGGTTTCAATTAAAGTACTTAATTGATATTTAGTTATCACTAGAGAATTTTAAATAAGTATTTAGATAGTTACCTAAGCACAAGTGATAGAACCCTAGTTATACATCTTTTAAGTATATTTTTATAATGATTATATTAGGTTTGAGAGGTAATTCCATGTGATTTCGATGTATATTTATTTAATTATTAAATAAGATACTGTTTATACTATTTTTTCTGTTTATATTTTATAGGTCTTTGGCAAGCTTTTACTGCACTTTTAAAGTTTAAAAATAATTGGAATCAATTTTAAGAGTTAGAGTATCAAGTCGTGAATTTCTACTTCAAATATCAAGGTCAAAAGACAAGCTATGAAGAGTGCATTAGGAGAAGATCAATAGAAGTTAAAACAAGCAATAACTCAAATGTGGGGGATTTTGATGAGAAATTAGATGTTCATTTGTAGTTGGAATGGAGAAGATCAATAGAAGTTTAAAACAAGTAATAACTCAAATTTGGGGGATTTTGATGAGAAATTAGATGCCCATTGTAGTTGGAATCATTTTGGAATTAATGTAAGAGAAAGAACATCATTTTATTGAGTTATACACAAAATTTCAAAGCCAAAGGAAAAGTGACGAAGATGTTATAGCAAAAAGACTTATAAGAATCGAAAGGTGGAATAACTGTGGGGAAACTATGGCCTAGGACATAGTCGTGTAAATTTTGCAAACCATTACACGGGCTAAGAAACAAGGTCTGTCCTAGTCTTGCTAGGTTATGTATTTAAGTGTCTTTAGGGCTTTTTTCATTGTTTTTGGTTCTCTAAAAGCCCTTAACCACCACCAAGACCCTAGAGGTGATTCTTAAGCCATCTTAAAAAGTTTTTTAGCAAGATTGAATGAGAAAGGGAGATTAAAACATAAATAATTCAAAAAAAAGTTGGATTTGGCAACAAGAATTATTAAGAAGTCAAGAGATTCAAGAGTTTTAACTATGAGCCTTTCTATCTATTTTCTCTTTATAATTGTTACTATTTTTAAAATGTTTTGGAATTAATATTCTTGTAAGATTTAGATTATTATGGACCCTAAGATGTAGTATTACATTATTTTCTTTAATTTAATATAAATTTCCAAAAAAAATTTAAATTACTTATGGATTTAATTAAGATTGGTTTTTGAATGTTTTGTGATCATGAAACTTCTCAAAGTACATGATATCATATGTTTAGATGCACCAATCAAATATATGAATAGATTAACCATAATTGATGCATCTTGCATGGAGTCCTCAAAAATAAGCTTACACGAGATGTCTAGATACACGGGAGCTTAACCAAAACAATAGGTTCCATAGATCATAGTAATGCATTCAATTAATGAACTGAGATAGAGTGACCAATTAATCAATTTGTTAAATTGAATAGGAGTGACATGACTTAATTGTAAGCATGTAATTTAACTTAATGAATCTACAATCTAAGATAATCTAGAGAATCCATTAAAGAAATGTGAGTACTAAATACGAACCTATCATAAGGGAATTAAACAATCGAAATCCGAATTTCACTATTACTTACTAATTCTTGTGAGCTTGTCTTTAGATTTGTCTTTAGTTGTTTAGTTTATTTTCATTAATTAATTAATTAATCATCTTTTAAGTATGTCAAATAGCAAGGATATGAATTCTATAGTAATAACAGTCTTTGTGGATTGACAACATAGATGCACACTAGCTATACTACATTGTGATAGGTGCACTTGTCTAAATGCTCATTTTAGCATTGTTGTTGGCATTCTTTAGTTTATATTTATTTAAAACATAGGCACATTAACACACTATCAATAAGCAATAGTTCAAGTATGATGAAATTGATAGGAGTATCTTATATAGGTTTTTAAACCATAATTTAACATGTTTTGGCCCCTATATGTCTATAAATTTGCCTTATTCATGAGTATTTTTTATTAATTTATAGGTTAATGGTTAATAAACGTATTAGTGCTAAAAAGAATTAAATTTGAATAAGTTTTTGTAGAAGACCAACGGCAGTCCATAATGGCACCGTTATGACCAATATGGAGCACCAATGTGGTCTAGTATGAAGTCAGAGAACTAATGTCACTTGGAAATGGGGTTGTTATTCTCAAGTTAAATTGCCATTTTATTGCATGTTAAAGTCAAAAAACTAGGAAATTGTTTGTAACAACATTGCTATTAGCCCTCTAAATAAGATATATACCAATGATTATAATGATGTCATTGTTCTCCATTACCAGGGCCATTGTACTCCCAGAAAGTGTGAATATATAGTCATTTTAAGGGGAAAATTAGACTTTTTCACCCCTAATAAGGGTAAACCGCTACTTAGTTGTCTAGATTATGGAGGAGGAGATTAATTAAGAATTTTAAGTAATTTAGAATAGTTTTTCTCTCAATTAAAGATATCAAGGGGGTAAGTTTGTTAGGAGTAAATTTAAGGAGATCAAAGAGCAAATTTATAATTGTAATAGAGGATATTCAATTGCACCTCATATCTTTACTCTTTATGTATTCTAAATCTTTATTTTCATCAGTGATAATATGCCTTTCATTTATATCTTCATGTTTGATGATGACCATTTTTGCCTAAAATTATCAATAATTAGTAAATAGATTAACTTTTATTCTATTTATTTTATTTTTTGTTGAAGATCTTTGTTTAATTGAGTGCTCACTTATTTATCATAGACTAGTTGCATAGGATAGATTACTAGGTAATTATGGATCCAAGAAATCTACTCTAGTTACTGGAACTGAGCTAATCCATGACTAGACTTTAATTCCTTATGAGATTCTCAAACTTTAAAGAGGCTTTTAGGTTTGAACTTCTTAATTGAAGAACTAAAAAATTAATTAGAATCAATAGAGATAAAGCTATGAACTAACCATGGCTCCATCATTTTTTGGTAAAGATACACTAGATATATTCAATATAGAATCCGCCCTAGACTTAGTTAATCCATCGAAATCTAAACCCTTAGTTACATTTTAAAATTAGTAAAACCCTTAACTTATTTCTTGAGACCAATTAATTAGTTGATTATTGATAGTTCTTAAAGAATAAATATTTTAGGCATGACTTGATGATTGTTAGGTTAATTTTTAAAGGAAAACTCATGTGATTCTTATGCATATTGAGTTACATGCTTTGATCAAGATGTTGCTTAGATGTTTTCTAAATTTAATCATTTTTATAGGTCTTTAAAGAGCCATGGGATGCATCTTTTAAGCTTAAACAGATACCAAAGAAACTTGGGAAGTAAGGATATCATGTTGGAAAGCTTCATACCAAGTTTCCTGGCCAAGGAATGTAAGATAGAAAAGATATCGCAAGAAAATCAAAAGTAGCACAGAAGCTGTAGGGATTACGACTAGCATTATGGTCATGATTATCTTGGCCTGGCCATGATATTTGGTCAAAAGAAATCATGGAAAAGATCATGTCTGTGATCCTGTCTGTGATTAGGATGGTCCCACTTACACAAATAGGCCTCTTAAGGTTTTGTGATCCTGGCTGTGATCAAGATGGTCCCACTTACACAAATAAGCCTCTTAGGGTTATTTGAGTGATATTCTAACTTTTGGACATCATCTTGTAGCCGCCAAGGGAGGAAAGATGAATCTTATGCCATCTTTAAGGATTCATAGACAAAACTAAAGGGAACTTGGATTAAAGACATCAAGATTTCAAGATTAAGATTGGTTTTGTGCAACAATCATCATCGAGGAGTTAAGGAATTCAAAAACTTCACCCATAAGCACTTCTAATCCCTTTCTTTTTCATAACTTTTGTTATTATTCTTAAAATGTTTAGGAGCCAAACTTCTTAAAGGATATAGGTTTTTATGCATCCTCATATTTATTATAAATTGTTTCCTTTAATTGAATGTGAATTTTCTAAATTTTCCTTGAATTGCCTATAAATATTAATTGAGATTGGTTTTTGAATTGACTGTGACTATGCAATATTCAATTCCAATACATGATTTCATATGTTTAGATGAATCAAATAAAATATATGATTAGATATCCTATAAGTAATGCACCTTATTTAGGGACCTTGATTATAAGTTTACATAATATGTTTAGATTAGGTCTGAGCCTAATCAAAACAATAGGTTTCATATATCTTAGTAATGAATTTAATTAATAAAGTGAAATGGTGTGACCAAAAACTTATTTTATTAATTTAAATAGGAAATACTTCACTTGAACGTGGGCTTATGATTTAATTTAGGGAACCTATAGTCTAATGTAATATGGAAAACACATTAAATCAAGGTGAGTTAATGAATACAAAGCATAATAGGGGGATTAATAACCTTAATCCTAGCTTCATTATTTCCAATTAATTCGTGTGAGTTTGCCTTTAGATTCTCCTTCATCTATTTTATTTTATTTACCTTTTAATTAATCAATCATTCACCAACTTTGAATAGGCTAGTTAGTAAAGATAGAAACTTCACTAATAGTGCAGTCCTTAAGGTTTGACATATGGATTCACGTTAACTTTACTGCATAACGATAATTACACTTGCCTTATTATGTCCAGTGGTATTTTTCAGCTTGATTATTTGGTATATTTTATTTAAAACTTAGATATGTCCATACGCATATTAATTTTTTTTAGTTATTTTAATTGTTTAATTTAGTTTATCACTTAAATTTGAAGTTTCTAGATAATAATACACTAGATGGCCTAATAATTATAGAAGATCCATGTAGGAATCATCACTAGATTCTACATCCACTGTATTACTTGTTGATAGAGTGCACTTGCCTCTAGTAGGTTAGATAGACTAAGTTGATTAAAAACAGACCATAAATAGTGAGGCCCTAACATATCCCATCAAGAGCATTTCTTTTTCTACTTTGAAGACAAGGAAGTATGGGAGAATCTAAGGAGATGGAGAAACATCAGTGTACACCCCTTGCAGAGCACTAAATGGTTGGATGACCTTACAACTTCAAGACTCGATCATGCTGAACCTGAGGCCATGTTGGCTAAGGCTATTTAGACAACCATGAACAGCTTACTTTCTTTGCATAATGTGGGTTCATCAACTTTAGCATCATCCTTTGAGGCAACTTGGATGAAAATTCATTAGTTATTACTAGATCTACAGAGTCAGTTGTAGCATTAAAAGAAATGCATTGATCAAATATATGAGTTCATTCATTCTTTCAGTCGTAGTCTAAGTCCACAAGATTGATTATATAAAAAATTGCAATAGATTATGGGATTTTAGGATTAGTTTTTGTTGTTTTTTATTGTGTTTCTTTTATACTTCAATTTGTACTATCTAGATATTTTTCACATTTTTTCCTCTTAAATTAGTTATATGGTTTCTTCAACTACTGAATTAATGGAAATTTTATTTTAGACTTCATCAACTATTTCTCTTTAATAATTAATACTTTAAAGGAGTTGTTTTATTCCTTTCCCTTCCATTTATTTTCATTCTTTTACATTAATGAACAATTTATATCTTGATTTGGGGGGTGGGAGGATGTGGTCAATTAGATTACTTATGCATTTGAATAATTGTGAGTCTTTAATAGTGATTCATTTAGATATTCTATTTTGGAATTATTCTGATGGTTAGTTGATTGTTAATTAGTATGATTTAATGTAGATGGTGCAATTACTATGATTAGTGTTGAATAATTCTCAATTGGTTATAACTTCTCTTAGTTATCGCTATGTGAATTGCATGTATCAAGTTGATTTTTATGTATAGCATTGAGTTTTTAAGGAAACATTACAAGAATTTATGCAAACTCGAAATAGAATGTTCAATTTGTGGGTAAATTTTTTGAAAAATTTTGGAAATGTGAAAAAAAAATTGATGAAGTCAAAAGAAGAAAATAAACAATAACAATAAGTAAATTAAGTATTATGAAAAAGGTAATATGGAGTGTAAAATGAACTTATCATGGTAGGATGGAGCGAAAAATGTATTTGTTGAATTATAGTTTCTATGTTTATTTATATAGAGTTAACTAGAAGCTTAATACTATATACTACATGTTGATTTGTAATGCAATGTGATTATTTATATTAAGTCATAGATCAGAATAACTATGGAGATATTGATTAATGTTACTTGCACTGACTTGTGTTAGAGTACCAAATTAATTTTTGACTTCTATTAGAATATTTTTTGAATGGCTGTCAGGATTGATTATTTAGTGACAAGCAATTGTTTAAGTGTGAAAATTTTGATAATGGGTAATTAAGATAGCTTTATTGATAAATTCTTTGATACTTTTTTACCCATTTTTACATATCATAAACCTTTTAATTATTTTTTATAAAGTATTTTTAGGTAAATCTAGAATTTCAAAGTCCAAATGATGAAAGAAGTAAATTTTGTGAAAATAGGACAAAAGCAATAATTAGGGTTTTCAAAACCCCGGTATTCGTCAAAGTATATGTAAGTACATTAAGAAAATCAATTACATAGTTTTGGAGTTTGTTTTGGTTTTTGTTATTTTAGACAATTGAAGATAAGTGAAAAAAGAGAAGAAAAGATAATTGTATTATGTTTCCACTTATTTGAGTATATTGAATTGAAAGACGAAAGCGAGAAGTCTACTGGAGTTTAATGGAATATCAATACTAAGTTCTTTTTATTCTTGACTTTATGTGTGCTTAACTACTTTATTCATGTTGAATATAAACTAAATGTTTTTTTCTAGATAAAGACAACTTTAGGATTTGATTATAGGGGAATTAACTCTTGCTTGTAATTTAAGAATTTTATTTTCTAGTAAATTCTATATATTCTTTGATGCATAAGTAGATATTTATTTTTAGATAAAATAACTTATCTTGGATAGGTTATTTGTCATAACTAACAAGAAAAATTCTAAAGAAATTCCAAATCTAGATAACTCCATTTAATTGAATTGTTTTCTTCTTCAGCAATTATTTGGTTAATCTACTTCTTTGGTTAATTAAGATAATATAGTTTTGAATTTTGTTATTCAATTTATACTCAATTTTTTATTAGGTAAAATAATACTTTAGAAGTTTAAACTAACAATCATTAAAATCCTTGTAAGAATAACATTCAACTTATTTATACACTACAGAAATGATAGATGCACTTATCTAGACTTATAAGGTATAGAATTTAGTTAAAGTAATTTAAAACTCACATACATTAGTTGTATACATCATTTTACAAGTGAATAAACAATATTGATTCATTCTTACTTTCATAAATGAATTATTTGCTTAGAAACCTAAAAGTTCAATCCAAAAGGTGCATAATGTTAATTAACAATGAACAATCACAATGATGTTTTACTTTTGGAGCGACAAAGGATTTGGTTAATATGTTAACCATCCAACACTTCACATCAAGATGATGTGGACATCAATTAATTAATGTTAACTTTTGTCCAAAATCTTTTCAATTGATTATATTGATCAAATCATTTTAATTTGTAAAAATTAAAACACAATCCAATTTTATGAATGGTAAAAAAACAATTATTTTACAATTATTAAAAAATAAGATCACTTTAATTATATAACATAATACATATATAAATAAAGTAAAGTATAAGTCATAAACACATTTTATTATAAAATGTTATTCTTTTTCTAAAACTCTTTCATAAAATTGATTTATAAAATTGGTACAATAACAAACCACCATAATTGCACAAGTGTCTAAGCTTTAATAATATTCCTATAAATGAGTTGAGAAAATTCCATAAGTAGTCTAAAGAGGGGTATACCAAGAGTGTTATCTTTTATAGAACATATACCTTTTTATAATAGGCTTTTTATTTTTTAATAATTTAATTGGAACTAAATAAAACATACATTACATTGATGCCAAAGGTTCAAAATCCAAGTTCTATGAGAGAATTTAGACCTATATCTTATGCTATCACTATATATAGAATCATAGCAAAGCCTTTAGTCTTGAGGCTAAAAGTGGTGTTGAAGCCATTGACCAATCAAACTCAAGGAGCATTTACAAAAGGAAGCCCTATAAGAGATAATATATTATTTAAGAACTATAATAAGAAGAGCTCCTATAAGATTAATACAATTAAACTGGATCTTAAAAAGGCCTATGATTCAATAGATTGGCCTTTCTTTATCAACATCGTGTGGTCCTTTGGTTGTCCTAGAAAATATGTCTAGTAGATCACCTAATGCATAACCACAGTGTCTTATAGCATTTTAATGAGTGGATAACCTATAAAATTTTTCAAATGAGCTAGAGGAATAAAACAAGGATATCTCTTGTCAACTTATTTGTTTATTCCTACCATAGAAATGTTGTCAAGACTTATTAATCATATGATAAGTCAAGAGAGGAAGATTAAGTATCATCATAAGTGAAAACACCTTAATATACATATTCTTTAATTTGTAATTGATTTACTCTTACTATCTACTATTGACACCAATTTAATAAATGAATTAATGAATGTCATAATATGTTTTAGGAGGATATTAGGGATAAAGATGAACAATACCAAGAGTTGTATGCTTATTTATACTACTGCTGAAAGCCATGCTACTTATATTGCTAGTTTGACAGGATTACGGGTTAGGGAGCTACCTTTTACTAACCTTAGAGCGCCAATATCTAACAAGAAGCCTTTATGTAGGGAGTTTCTTCCATTCAATAAAAGATCAAAAGAAGAATAAATAGTTGGAGCAATAAGACATTATCTTAATCTTATGTTAGCTGGGTGTAACTTATAAATTCAGTTCTAAACTCAATTTATGTGTATTAGTCCTCTCACATTATATTTCCTAAAAAGGTTACTAAAATGGGATGCAGCATGTTTACTAAAGAATGAAGGAGGGCTAGGGATTCTCTCTATCAAACTTAGCAACAAGATTGACATGGAAAAAAGGGGATTGCTAGCGGATAAACAATGTTTATAGGTAAAAATGGGTACATTCCCATTATTTAAAATAAGAAAGCTTATTAATGGTCTCTTCAAGAGGAAATACTTTATGAACAATGCAATAAATCTTTAAGCTTAGAGTTTAGTTAAGACCTTTGATTAAGATTAACCTGGGAAATGATGCATTTACTAGCTTCCGGCAAGCCAAAAGGAGCTCTTTGGGTCCCTTAGTAAAAAATGAAGAATTCTCTTACCCAAGAACTAGCAATCCTAACTCTGAAAATGTTAAAGAAGTTCTAAATGGAAACTATTATGTCTTAACTCGAGAATGGAGATAAAGTTAGCAATAATTACACTTGATTTTAATCTGCGCTCAAATAAACAAGATAGAGTGACATGGTTAGGGAATACATCCTATTCTTATGCT
Organism: Pinacopodium congolense; assembly: GCA_028565735.1. NCBI lineage: Eukaryota > Viridiplantae > Streptophyta > Magnoliopsida > Malpighiales > Erythroxylaceae > Pinacopodium > Pinacopodium congolense. The sequence goes on from JAOXYD010248298.1 coordinate 36,553, forward strand.
AATAAAACTTATATGGAATTTATTAGAGTGAGAGCCTTGAAAATCCCATGGCATAAATTAGTATGGTTCAAGTAAGAAGCATCTAGAATTTCATTCATTATGTGGTAAAGATAGGTATCATAGAGTAACAAATGAAACAGACTTATGCTTGATATATACTTTAGAACTATAATTTGTTACTCACTTATTTTTTCAATGTGATTATACTGCATATATTTAAGAGAATATTCAATGTATGCATAACCTAACTTGCACACAAATAGAACGAATAGGAATAATCAAGTGGCTAGTAAATTAGAAATAGAGGACCAAGGAAAAATTTATTAAGTTTAAACTTACACATGGCAATGTTGTCTATCACACTTGGTAGGAGAGAAATAAAAGAATGTATAAATGAGTGAAGATATCACAACAGTTGTAGTTAAAGGAAATATTGGATCATATAAAAGTATGGCAAATGGTATGGAATAAAGAAGCTTCTTAGAATGAACTAGAATTAATTACATAGGTTGGATAGCAAGTATTAAGAAGGAGGGAAACTAAAAGAGTGGATTGAAGTGCAAGCAAGCATGTTAAAGGATATTTAAATCAAGCTAAGTAGTAAAATTCAATAGAGAAGCATAAATACTTAGTAGTTTAATGATAAGAGAGTTTATAGCATGAAGTTCCTGACATTATTAAATAAGAAATGATAGAAGGTTTAAAAGGAAAGCTTTTTTTAGAACTTGTCTATTTATCTTCTAACCTCCTACGTGAGTAAAACCTTATTATTCATTAATTTATTTTACTTTTTCAAAAAAATTAATTAAAATAAAAATATAATTACTTAAATTTTAATTAAAATTAGAATTAAATATCAATAAAGATATGATAAAATTAAATATTTAATATTGGTTTTTATCTATGAAATATATTATATTTGTACCTAAAGTTTTATAAACTTTACAATCATGTCTAACTTGATCAAATTGCATTTTCTTTCTTTAAATTTTTTTTGTATGTGACTTATTAAATTTAAATATGTTGGTAATAGATATAAATTAAAATATTAAATTATATTAATAATTAGATAAATTAAAATTTTATATTTATATTTAATTTTCTAAATAAATTTTATATCTATAAAAAATATTTAATACCACATTATGACCATCCAAATATTAGAAATGTCAAAATACTTTTGACTACTAGTTATGCATAATTTTCCAAAAAAAAAAGAAATATATTTATGTGCATTAATTTTTTGCATAGTTCAATCATTTCCTCATATAATGCTTTAATCAAACATAGAGTATGAAATTAAAGTCTACTCTATTTAATTATAATCATAGTATTTATCTAATATTATTATTTAATTATTTAAATAAAAATTAAAAATTAATTTATAAAGTGTCATTCTACTTTGACTTTAAAAAAATTTAAAATCAATAGTGATTGAGAACACTAAATCCCCAATTATTTTAAGATGATTTTATATTGATTATTTAACTACTTCAATATAGTCCATGTCATATTCAATGACTACTAATTGAGATATTTTAGGTTATGATAGATTATAAATAGTATGAAAATATAGTAATCATTGTAGAAGATACTTTAGAAATCTCACAATTGCTTATACAACCATTATAATTAATATTGTTTTAGATGCACACATAATGTTCCATATGAAATTATTATATTAGGGTAGTTTAGTAATTTTTTTTAATAAATACCCATATGATTGTTTACTTAACTTCATAATTTAGTATAAGAGATTGACTATTTCTTTTATAAGAAAAAGACAAAAGGTGTATTTTTCTTTGTATTTATTAATATATACTCTTAATAAAACATTGATTAAGAATACTTTAAGGATAATATATAAAGACAATACAAATTTCATAATTATGATTTCATTATATTTTTTGTAAAGTATATTTATTTCATATATGTTATATTATAAGCTAATTAATTAAATAAACATGGATAAATAAAGATTATGTTTAGTTAATTATATAACAAATATACAACTAATTAATTTATTGTAAAATATAAACTACTTCTAAATGATAGCAACAAAAGTGTTTAACTTTCTTTTTTTTTTTTAAACTACTATATAATCTTTTGAAGTATTAACTTCTCTAGAAAAGATGACTAACAAAGTTATGTAGCTCCTTTCACTACTTAGTTTAGCTTCTCTTTTGTCACTCTAGTTTAACTACTATGTTATTGCTTCTTAAGTCATTTCTTTTTATTGCAAATCTAGAATCCTATATGACGTTCACCTGTAAAAACCATAATAAAAAGCTCTAATTACTTGGAACAAATAAAATCATACATGTATTATATTTTTGTACTTTCTTGTATTCTGAGGCTTTTACTCCCATCTTTTATATGGTTCACTATGGGTTAAAATTTAGTTAAATGGAAAAAATAATTTTAATAAGAGTAAAAAAAGTAAATTACATGCAATAAATCTCTCTATATTAACTAGCTCCAACTATCTCTCTCTATCCTTTATGTTCTTACAATTAAAAACAAGCAGAGAATGACAATTGGCTCCAACCCAATTTCGTATATTTTCCTCTCGCTTTAACACTATATTTCATTCGCCTACCCCAAAGATAGACTACGTCCTCTCTCCAACTACTTGTTGGAAATTCACTAACAATAATCTTGCTTTAATTGGGTGAAGAATAATCCTTGCAACAATCTTGGTTAAAGGCCAAGAGGAACCTTTACAACAATCTTGATTCAAGGCCAAGAGGAACATATACCAATCTTGTTTTAGGTCAAGGGTAACCTGTTAACCTTACTTTTCACAAAGAGGGTGAAGAATAATCCTTAAAAACAATATTTTTATGGAAAAAGGGACCTTTCCAATACAACCAAAGTTTATAATTTTTCTCCTACAAAATAGCCCCTAATCTAAGCTCCCTTGAGCATTTAACCAAGCATATATAGCTTATGATAACCTTGATCAAAATCAACACAAGATAAGGGCTCAAATGCAACAAATGCAATTTGGAATGTTCAATTCACAATTAAGACCTAATCCAATCCAATTCACAATTAAGGCCTAATCTAATCCAATTCACAATCAATTATTAATGCAATTCAAATATTGATTTTTACAGGCCAAGAGTAACCTAACAACTCTATTTTAAATAGAAAATAGCAGTCAATAACGCAAAAACAATTAATACAATTAATTCCACCAAATTATGTAGCCAATGCACATCTTCTATGGTGTTTCTTTAAGGCACATGCAATATAAAAGGATTCTTAATTTTCTAGAGGCAAACTAAGATTATAACAAGCCTCCTCGTACTTCAATAGATAATAAACAAAAAATTTTATCTTGCAAAAACACAATTAAATCATCAAATAATCAGATTCAATCAAATGAACACAACCTGTCCAAATATATACTATTTTAATTTTCTAGCCTAAAGATACATGATTTTAATCATCAAAATGATGTAAATTAAATGCATTAAACATACTAAAACCTTAATCAATCAGTTAACAATCAATAGAAACAATAAACACAATTTTAGCATATCAATCAAATGATCAAAATCAAGCGTCAAGTCAAGACTGTCAAACCTGGAAAAATTTGAGAAACCTAAAAAAATCAAACTAAACCAAACAATATAATCACTTTAAAATTGAAAAAAAAACCTAACACACTCCTATAACCTTAAGCAAACTGAAAACATGAAATTTGCACACCAGAAATGAGTTTAGGCACCAAATCAAAATTGAAAAAACTTGCAATGAAAACATGTCTGTTTTGGGTAGTCTGTGTTCTTTGAGCTACAACACGGGATTTTAGTGCTTAAAATTTAAAGTAAAAACTCCTATACACTCTTGAGACCTTAATAAAAACATGTAGGATATTTTTGAATAAATAAAATTGGTTTTTCTAGCTCAAAATTGAAGAACACAGAAGTTCAAAAAAATTAAACTAAAATAGAGATAGTTTTGATATATTGGTCTTTGAAAGCTTTTAAAAAAAAATAATGAATCAAAAAATAAAATAAATTCTTTCTAAGGCTACTAACTGAAACCACAAGTTTTACTGCATAAGAAATTGATTTACAACATCAAAATAGAGATTGAATGCAAGCTGTATAGAAAATAAAGAAAGCTTTCAATATTTGAATGATTGATCTTTGTAATTTGTTTTTTAGAGGTTCTAAACTTGTTAAACTTGTTTAAAAATCATACATATAGTGTTATGAGAGGTTTGGGGTTATTAGAAACAAAAACTAGCCTTTTAGGAGGTTAAAAAGTTACTTAGTCCAAAACCCCAAAAACCCAAAACTTATTGTTAGACTTTGGATCAATAACGACACCCTTTGGGTTCATTAACGACCTCATTGATTGAAGAACAGCTCGCTGTTGAAGACGTTGGAAACAAGGAGTACAATGGCACCCTTGAATCTTGCCATTTAAGGATAAACAACCCACTATTTTATGTCCACAAAACATGAAAAATACTCCAAACCAACTATAAAATATTCCTAATAAGTTTCAAACATTAAAAAAGAATTTAAAAAAGTTTTAAAGGATATTCAAGGCTATTTAAATCAATAAAACAATTCAATCAATTCAGAACATAAGAATTTCCTTGATTATAAAAAATTTTCGTTTGATCCAACTTCAAAATCTTTTCAATCAATTCAAAAACCATAAATAAGCCAAAATTCATAATACAAAGATATTCTAACAAATTTATACATACAAAAACAACTTCAAGTAACAATTCAATTAACCTTAAATATATTAAAAACGTTAAAGCAATTCGTGTTTCATAAAGAAGTCAACAATTAGCTTATATGCTATTCTAATTCAATTCCTAATATACCAAAACCATAACCAAATCAAATTAATCACTAAAAAAATAATTCAACTCTTATATGCATATATGTAAATGTTATCATGCAAATGTGAGAGCCCTTTTCAAGCATTAATGAAGAATCAAGAATACTTACACCTTAAGCCCTTTTCCTAGACTCTTTCTAAACTTGATCTTTAAGGTTCTCTTGATCTTCAAGCTTGATCACCACTTGAGCTTTATTATTTGATCCTTGATATCCAAGCTCTTGATCATCCAATGCTTGAGCTCTTCTACCTTTGGCTTCACAAATAAATAATCTTGAACTTTAAGCATTTGCCTATATTATAAACATTTCAAAACTCAAAGAATAGTAAGAATAATGTTTTTTGATCATCAAAACACATGATTAGAACAACCATGGTTCTAAAATTTTATAATTTAAAATTGCTTGGTTTGAAGTATAGTTGGATAGTTTAGTGGTTTTCATCTTTTTAATCAATTAATTTGGAATTTCTTAGATAATTGTAATCTAATTAATCTGGTTCTTAACCAATCAAAAATTCCTCATGGGTTCAACACTCGGATCCTTAAAAATACTCCATTATATTACTCGTTTTATAGGTGCACTTGCCTGTCATATCATTATTTTTCAAAGTAAAATCATTTTTGTTTTCCAAGTAAAATTGTTAAAATCATTCTACAATTCATAATCACTTAAGCAAGTAACAACAAGCTTTGGCATCATTGTCACGAAACACCTAGTTTTGTTAATATTAGAAAATTTGGTGTCAATTACTTTAGGGTGTAATTATTTCATATAGTATGTATGGTATGTTTTCTTTCCTTTATTTTCTCTTGTGTTTTGATTTGCTTTTTAATTCTTTGAGCTTGATTCTTAGCTTTTACTTCACTTGAATTCATGTTTAGTAAGAATTAAGTAATGGAACATCATAAGCACTTGGTTCTTCAACCTCATAAAGAGCCAGCCATGTTGGAATTGACTATATAAACTAGGAGTGGTCCTAAGTCTATCATTGTTAGACCTAGGATACCCTCTAACAATTTGAAATTCCACATGCTCTTATTTCTATGATTAGGTCCTCTTAATTTATGGTTTATCATTGGAAAATCAAAATGATCATTTAATAAATTTCTTAGACATACGTGATCTCTTTAAACTTTCTAGTGTTTAAGATAATGCACTTAAACTCAAGTTATTTCCTTTTTATCTGAAAGATAGAACTCATACATGGTTGAACACTTTCCCACCTAATCCTATCACAACTTGGTATGACCTTGCCAATCACTTTTTAGCTAAATTCTTTCCCCACAGCTAAGATAGTTAAGTTGAAAACTTTGATTTCATCTTTTTAGTAATATGAGGGAGAGAGTTTGCATGAGTATCAATATAGATAGATACTTCATGAATATCGGATGCAAAACTTCAATATTTGTGAGAGAGTGGATATCTTGTACTTAAGACTCATACCAACCATTTGTAGTCTCATAGATGCTGCTGCTAGAGGTACTTTGATAAGTAAAACCCCAAGTGAAGCATATAAATTAATTGAGGACACGGAATTTAATAGCTTTCAATACAATTTTAATTCTTTTTATAGGAAATCATTTAGAGCTCATGTCATTAATGAAACCTCAACTTTACAAGCTTAACTCATAGACCTTACTAAGAAATTGGAAGGTTTACAAGCCCAAATTGGCAGTGGTGTATTCTAACGTCCTATAGCTTTTGATTATTATGGTAGTTTTTGATTATCATGCTTCTACAGATTGTCGAGTGAGAGCTTCTTATGCGTCTTATCTTAGGCAAGACCATTAATTTTATACTAGGCAAGGAGTGGACTCTTACAAACTTTCTAAGGAGAGCTACTCCACTTATCATCAAGAGTACCAAATGCCACATATCAATCCTCAATTAGAACTCCCTCTTATTCAAATTGATCAAGAAAAGTATAATCTTGAAGATATAGTAATGAAATATATCCAAAGCAATGAGTCTAGGATGCAATCCCATGAAAATTCAATTAAGCATTTAGAGACTCAAATAGGTCAGATTGCACGAATATTAGATGAGTAGTTACCTTAACCCTTA